>MU107748.1:0-41118 GCA_012274485.2 Sinapis alba | reverse complement strand
CTCACTCGAAACCCTAACTTTCACTGTTCCTGTTCTTCGTCAAGACACAGAGACAAAACAAAACAACAAGAAGTGAGAAACCAAAATAAAACCCACACAGCTAAAACCCTAGAGAAAGATTAGAAATCTGGGGATGAGATTTTTCTTTTGACTTATACTATATAAAATGTAAAATAAAAACTCGATTTTTATAATACGTAGAGAGAGACGACGCAAATCTCCAGAAGAAGAAGAAGAAAAAAAACGATTCTTTTCTTTAATAAACTTATTGAGAAACGCACAAGTAAATATTTATTAACCTTTTGTTTTTGCTGTGATTCCTTCTTTCAGTTTTTTTTTTGCTCTGAAGAAGCTATGTCACGCTCTTTGTGTTATGCTTTACATATATATACACTTTTTTTTGGTGACAGTCAAAACGAAAGAGCGACAAAAAGGGAATGAAATATTCAGTTTCTTTTTTTTGTAACAACCAATTAGAAATTTAATATTATTCTGCAAGTTAATCTTTTTACTAATTTATAGCCTATTCACATTCATTGACCAACTAAAATAGTTAATGTACCTTCCGTTTTTACAGAACTAACCATAACAGTTTTTGACTCTCTTTTTTTTTTTTGCGTTACACTGTGTTAATTTTATTTTAAAAAATGAATATTAGGATAGTATTGTTATGGGGAGACACGGTAGAAGTATCGACAATTTTAACATTAATGGCGCATGAGTCATGCATCTATCATGGCCCGCCAAGAATCTCAGGACGTGGTTCTCACGCTCTCTTGCCACAAAATTCTTAATATCCGAAAAGGAAAATCCTGATTTTGCAAGTTTTTTTAATTTAGATATAAATCTGTTCTTTTAGTATAAATCTATTCTTTTACAAAAAAATCAATATTTAAACAATATAAACTAAATATTCGTAAAGAAATCTGCTAAATCTATATTTAACTAAATTTCTTTCTTTAGTTTACTAAAATAAAGAGAAACTAATATCACCGGTGGATTTGGGCAAAGATCATACTTTTGATTTTCTAATAGGTTTAGTTAAATTATTGGGAACTGAAAAATAAATTATTATAATCCAAAATTTAATTAAATTACATAAATAATTAAATTGCTTAAGATATTTGGGTATACAAATCAAATTAATTTGGTATAATCAAAGAGAAATTCTCTTAGATAGCCTCTTTTAGTTTGTTTGTCACAAAAATAGCTTTTAAGGAAGAAAATGACCAAAATGTTTTTTTTAGAAGCTAAAAAATTCATTTATATGCATTTATACCCCTAGGGTTAACTAATTTGAACTTTAGGGTTTAGAATAAAGGGGTGGGTTTGAGGTTAGGGTTTCAAATTTCAAAAAATAATAAAAAAAAATCAAATTTTCAAAAAAAAAACGTCTATTTTGGTCATTTTATTTTTTGAGGGATATTTTTGTGACAAAAACTTAAAAATGGCTATTTAAGAGAATTGCCCATAATCAAATGATCAATTTAGATACTTAAATTAAAATATCTAGTAACTGGAAATATTTTTTTGATTTATTTACAGTTTAATATATTTTGAGTAATTTTGTTAGATTTCTTAAGTAATCTATTGTTTTAGATAGTTTATGTATAAGACAATCAAATAAACTAAATCTAAGTTTTATTAATATTTATTGGTTTTTATTATGAATTTCCATACTAAATAAGATCGAAATAATTAAACCAAAAGTGAATTATTTTATACTATGTATTTTGCCTGCATGTGTTACTAACTAAAATATTATAATGCTAATTAAAATATTATAATGCTAAATTATTACTTATGTTTTCATTTCAAATTCTTAGTTATTATAAGTTTTTTTATTTTTCCACTATATTTATTATTAATAAATAAATATTAGAAACCACTCAATATTCTCTTTTTAATTATATAAAATTAATAATTTTATTTGATTATTATTTAGTTATGTTTTCTGTTTTTTAGTTTTGAATTTTTATTAAAAGGCCTTTTCGGATAATAACAAAAATGTGGGAATTATCTTTTTATTTTAAATATATATGTAATTTTGGATAATTATTACTATTATTAAGTTTAGTCACCTATCTAATTAAATAGATTTAAAGTTTGTTTTTATTTTCAACTTATATATAATTGATTCATTAAGGGTATAAACGATATTAACCACTTTAACTTTTAACGTGAGAGCTCAGATACAAAAAAATAACTTCGCAAATAATAGTATAGATAACAACAAAATATATCGGAATTATTATTTTTATTTTAAATATATATATATAACTTTGGATAATTCTTACTATTATTAATTTTAATACTTATCTATTAAATATATTTGAAATTCATTTTTATTTTTAGCTAATATATATAATTGATTCATTAAGTGTATAAACGATATTAATCGCTCTAACTTTTAACGTTAGAGCTCAGATGCAAAAAAATCACTTCGCAAATAATAGTATAGATTTATATATATATATAACTTTGGATCATTCTTACTATTATTAATTTTAGTACTTATCTAATTAAATAGATTTAAACTTCATTTTTATTATAGCTAATATATATAATTGATTCATTAAGGGTATAAACGATATTAACCGCTCTAACTTTTAACGTTAGAGCTTGGATGTAAAAAATCACTTCGTAAATAATAGTATAGATATATTTTAACTGTTTTTTTCTTTTGAAAATGTATATCTTGATAGATTTTTTAAAGGGTATTATCCAAATAATGATTTAAAATCAATGTTTTGTAATCAATTAAATTTTAAAATCTAAAGATAGTTTTAGGAAATGAATTCTAAAACCTCTACAATATGCATTAGATTTTGATTTTATTTATTTGTTCATAAGACTCCACAACAAAATGATCTGAAATCTATATTAAATACATACAATTTTAAAATCCTTTAAAATTGAATAATACTAGATTATAAAAATTGAATTTAAATCAATTATTGGATAACACCAGATTTTAAATAAGATTTATAAATACGATATCCAATAAAATGTTAAATCATCCTTCGAATAATGGTGAATTTTGTTTATATTTAATTAAGCTATATTAAAATACATGATTGAATAACACCTCTTAAATTATCTGAAACTTTTTTTAAAAAAAACTGAACACAAAGTCATTCCGTAACCTAAGGTTTTCGAATGTTTACAAACCTCACCACACCAAAGTTAAGAGTAACAAAATCTCTACAAATGCATATGTATCTATATGTTTTTGTTAGTATTAGGACTGCACCACATTTGTTTTGCAGTTGTTCTGCATGTCGTACCATAAAGCATTGAATGGTGAAGATTCAAACTGCACCACACCGTAGTTAATAATAACAAAAATCTGTACATATACATATTTGTACGTCTTGGGAAACCTGGGATTGAATGTATGTGTACACATTGTCTGGAATCTTCTATTTGGTTTGGGTTCATAGTGATTGACCGTACATTGTGTTCTTTTGATTGTTGCATGACTGATTAAGTAAACTTTGAGTTAGATCAGATTGGAGATATTACAAAAGGTGGTATAAGAGCATGGTTATTCCATATGTTCATATGGAACTATTTGAATTTTATATCTAGTTAAATGAGTCACAAAATAAACTAGTTAAGAAATCAATTAGCTCCTTTACTTTAGTAGATGAGATTATGATTTACCCTTGTTTATGCAAAGTTGTGGGACAATTTAAAGAGAGGCAAGGACAATCTTAATGATGGGTGATAAAATTTTATTAGAAGACGTTACACAAAACACAGTCAAGCTAATTCCTTAAAGATGTATAAACTTAAACTTTCTAGACCCTTATAAGGTCCATTACTAGTATGTGCGGGTTTTAACTCATGGTATGATTGATTGATGTTTAATTTACTTGATGAAATGAATATGATAGTTCATTGATAAATATGAAATAAACGTTGATTGGTAACATTATATGTGGTGCAACCCTCCCACGTTTGTATGTCTTGAATGTGCAACCGAGATATTAGTTAGTGATGAGAGAACATTTATGTTAGTAAAAGTGTGTGCTTCTTAGAATATGCAGAAACCCAACCTTGTAAAAAAATGCATATTTTGAAAATGTATCATCCTAATCGGTTGAAAATACAGTTTCAGAAAATTTTGGGAAAGTAAAGGTTGAATAGTGATCCAAGTATAAAATTTTGTCAAGTTAAGGCAGCTAGAGGAGTATGCCAGTGGGAAGATGAGTGTTTAAAAGTTGTTAGAACATACTCATTCTTATTTTTGGTTAGTGAAAGAGACGCAAGACAATTGGTATGTAAGTATCATATTTTGATCATGTTGGAAAGATTCAAGTGTTAGTAAAAGAGATAGACGTTCATATACAAAACTAGTGCTTTATAGATACTTTGAAAAAGGACAACTTGAAAGGTCAAACTGCTCAAAGCCGTTGTTATTAAGATGGGTTTAAGTTGAAAGAATAAGGTTATGTTTAAAGAAGAATTTATCATACAAGCTTTGATACTATGTAGAGCTTTGATTATATCAAAAATTTACAAATCCAAATGTATTCGAAGTAATTTCAAGAAGTCTAAAGACAAAACATGGTCACTAGAAGAAGAGAACTGGTATTTGTCCAAAAGAGACATAAGAATGTATCATATAGCCACAACAAGATAAAGTTAGTGGTGGATAAGGACAACTGGAATAGTGCAGATTTTAAGTAAGTCGAGAAATATTTGTCTTCAATTAAACTCAATAATAATATAAATTTATCATATAGCCACAACAAGATAAATTTAGAGACATAAGAAAATATTTGTTTTCAATTAAACTCAATAATAATATAAATTTAAAAAATACTAAACTAGTCAAAAATATTTATACATCTTTTTGTTTACAAGTATATACCACTATAGAAGTAATGGAATATTAAATTTTAAAATTTTAAACTTTTAGACCTATTTGAATGTTGAAAAATATATTTAATCTTATATAATATTATATTTAAATTTTCTAAAATATATTTATATATGCGAATTCACATTCAGTCAAATGACTCAAAACTTGATTTTAAATGCAAAAATGTACTACATATTCAGTCAAATGCCAAAATGATCTAAAAGACAAATGAAATTACAAAAACCCTTTATGACAAAAAACATATATTGAGTTTTACCATTATAACCTTATGCGTGAAAAGACTTTCAAGTGAGTCTTCTTTGAGATGACTTATTTGTAAGTCTTCTAGTAATGTAGGTCTTAAAAATAATTTAATTTTTTTATAAAAAATATTTTGATGCAAAAATTAAAATCATGTAATTATAAATATTTTTAAATGATATTATTTTTATTAAAATTGAACTGTTTTCAACATGGATGCGTGAATGTAGATTGAGTCATGATAGTCTTTGGCTTATAGTTTTAGGGTTTGGTAACATATGTTATAATGTTGTTTGTATCTTTAGGATTAGATTGTGGAATCTTAACTTAAAAAAAATTGACCTACATGTGTTTAGTTTTGTGTATATTGAACACTTTATAAATTGATTTTAAGTTTACAGAATTGTTTTTTTCCTATTTAGTTAGTTATTTGATTGGGTTATGGTTTCCAACATGGATGAGTGAATGTAGATTGAGTCATGATAGTCTTTAGGTTATAGTTTTAGGGTTTGGTAACATATGTTATAATGTTGTTTGTATCTTTAGGATTAGATTGTGAAATCTTAACTTAAAAAAAATTGACCTACATGTGTTTAGTTTTGTGTATATTGAACACTTTATAAATTGATTTTAAGTTTAGAGAATTGTTTTTTCCTATTTAGTTAGTTATTTGATTGGGTTATGGTTTCCACCTAAATTTTAGTAGAATTTAGGTTTCTGCCTAAATTTAAGTAGAATATAGGTTTTCCGCCTATAGCGAAATCTTCCAAAAGTCTTCTAAAAATCTTCCAAAAATATTTCAGGAGTCTTCAACGAAAAGTCTTCTCGTATATTAGATATTAGAAATAGTTAATAGATTTTATTAAAAAATATTTTGAAAGAGAAAAAAATCAAAATCATGTAATAATAAACATTTCTAAATTATGTAAATTTACTTTTATTAATAGTATTATTGGTATTATTAGAGTAGGATTTTAAAATTTTATCTTTTTTATTTTGTTTTAAAATTTGATTTATATGTGTTTAGTGACTATCTAATAACTTGATTTAAATATTTTCTAAGTTTCTTTTAAGTTTAAAGAAGTATTTTCGCTTAGTTATTTGATTATATGGTTTGGAAGACTCTCATAAGACTTCTTGGGAAGTCTTCTGAGACGAATGGTTTTGAAGATTTCTTGACAAGTCTTCTATTGTATTTTATGTTAGAAGACTTCCCAAGAAATTTTTCAAACAGAATCCAGCATTAAATTTTAAATTCAATTTTTGGGTGGTTTTACATGAGGACTTCAGAAGATTTTTGGAAGACTTCCGAAGATTTCAGAAGATTTCATAAGATTTTTGGAAGAATTCAGAAGACTTTCAGAAGACTTCGAAAGACTTTGAAAGATATCGAAAGACTTTCAGAAGACGATTAGAAGACTTTCAGAATAAAAAAAAAACAACTTAATTGAATTTTTTTGCGTTCTTATATAAAAGAAATTATATATTCTCTCTTTTCCTCTCAAATGGCTGCAATAAAAATGTAATATTTCTCACTCTAAAACTTCAACCTCTCGCTAATCTTTTTGAACTTGAAAATACTAAACTTTATATCAATTTCTCATTTTTATGTTTAGTTCACTAATTTATCTTATTTTGCAGGTTTTTTATTACATGGTTCTCATCTTTCACTACTTTAAAGGTAGATCTATAAATTTGAATATGTATTTTTGTGTGTTTACATGTTAGATTCTAAAAAGTTATAAATTCAACATAATATGATTATTTTATTTAAGCATACAAAACTTTATTTTTGAAACTTTTATATGTTTTGATGCCATTTGAACATTTTCGAATATGCCAGTAAGTCTTGTAAAGTCTTTCGAAGTCACAAAACACTAAATTTTATATCAATTTCTTGTTATTCTTATATCTTTTTCACTAATTTATCTTGCTTTGCATATTTTTCATTACATGGTTTTCATTTTTCACTACTTTAAAGGTTGATCTATAAATTTTGTATAGAAATTTTCTGTATTTTATATGTTAGATTCTATAAAGTTGTAGATTCAACATAATTTAACTGTTTTATTTATTATTTAAGCTTACAAAATTTATTTTTTGAGATTTTTCTCTGTTTTGATGTCATTTGAATGTTTTTGAATATTTAAGTTTTTTAAATCTTAGGCATACTTTTGAAGATTTTTCAGAAGTTTTCTCAGAAAATTTATTGGGAAGTCTTTCAAAGTCTTCTGAAATTTTTCGAAATCATGAAAACACTAAATTTTATATCAATTTCTCATTTTTCTTATATTTTTCTCATTAATTTATCTTGTTTTGCAAGTTTTTTATCACATGGTTTTTATCGCATGGTTTTTATCTTTCACTATTTTAAAGGTAGATTTATAAAATTTGAATATTTATTTTTTGTGTATTTTATATGTTAGATTCTAAAAAATTGTAGATTCAACATAACATAACATGTTTCAAAGAGTAGTTTAATGTATATAGATACTTTCCTACATATAGTTGTGTAAGATTTTTAAAACATCTAATGAAATTCTAATACTACCTTTGTTCCTCGTGGTCTACAGAATTGAGGAGTCAATAGATACACTCATACATACCTTTTCAAAACAAAGCCTTAAATTATCAATATTTTAATCATAATATATATCAATTTTAGTGCCTTAAAATATCAATATTTGTATCATAATATACCAGTTAATAGAGCAAGATTAAATATTTCAAATTCAAAAAACTAACTTAAACTCTACGATATTATCACTAGAAATGTTTTAATTCAAAATCGAAAGTTATCATTTATTATTTTCCTAAATGAAATTACTTCCCAAAATATTTTTCAATATCTAAACAATTACAATACACAACTAACTACCACAAGATTTTTAATTTGTTTCTAATCTTACCAATCAGGTATAATATTTAATTATTAAAGACCTATTTATACTATTAAAATTGAAATATCTTTTAAAATTAACCTTCAATTTACCTTATTATTTACAACTTAGTGCCACTACACTTATAAAAAATAATAAACAATTAATTTAAATTTTAAATATTATCTAACTTCATCAATTTAGCTCTTAAAAAGTTAAATTCAATCTTCCCCAATATATAGCTTCCCGGCAATCAAGGGTAACGAATTTGAAATCAAAAATCCCCCAATATAATTATACGGAAATAACTAACCAAGCATGATCCTCATTAATCTGATATTCCAATTTATATTTTGATTTCTAATATTTCTATAAATTATTTTACAATGTAAAAGGAATATACTCAATTAAATCAAACCGTGAATATTAATATATAATTCAAAATTTTTAAAATCTTTCTCCAGCCTATTCAATTAGTTAACAATATCAAAATTTGTAACTTTAAAATAGCATACTAACTGTTGATAATTATACTAACCATTTTATTCATAGACATAAAATTTAAATATAAATACAATGCATTATTTTTCTTAGATGAATTTTAAATTATAAAAAAAAAAATTTTGATAGAACCGAATCATCCGAATATTTTTAATTAGAAATATTTAAATTTATTCAAATTATCTAACATTTTATCAAAAAATCTTAAAAATGTTATTTATACCCAAATTATACAAAATTATCCTAAGAATAGAAACCGACCAGAACCAAACTGAACTCAGAGTTTTATCGGGTTTCTAAGAGCATGTTTATCCCTATTACCCCTAATGGGTTTCTTAATCACTTTTTAATTAATAAAAGTAAATTAAGAACTTTAGTTAAGAAACACCCATTTTGAGTGGTCCAATGGGAGTTTCTTAACTAAAGTTTTTTTTTAAAAAAAAAACTATTAAACATTTTTTTTTAAGATAAAAAAAAGAAGAATCTACTCTTCTTCTACCTCTCGCTACTACTGTAAAACAGAGTCTTGACCATGTTTCAAGAACTGCTACTTTCATCTTGTCTTCATAATTCTTTGCATTATCGTTTACGAAACTGAGAGATAAGATATAACAGATTCTTGGGATGAAAGTAAACATCATAGATGATGATTACGCGGAAGAACTTTTGCGGGACTTGTTCGAACAATTAGAAGTGATAAGTCCAATTAACGATTAACGATTCACACCATCATTGGCTAGGGTCTCTCATTATCAGAAGAACCTGCATTTGCAGAAACAACGGATCCATGGAACATCGACGCTCCTCTTGAATCTGCATTTCCAGAAACAACGGTGCTGACACGTGTTTTAAAAACCACCCTAAAAATCGATTCCCAAAACCCTCCGTTAAGGATCGGTAATCTGTTTTTTCTTTTCTTTTGATTTAATTAAATCAGCAATTAAGTTTAAGAAACCCTTTAGGTTCTGCGATAAACATGGTCTAATATTTTTATCCAAACAAAACCAAAAACCAAAATAACCAAATAAAAACCAAATCCATAAATAATCGAACGTATCTTATGGTTTTTGAACCGATAAATATAAAACACAACCAAACTAGAATCAACACGGAAAAAATAGAACTAAACTAAAAATTAAACGTTTTTGTCTAAATATATTATTGAAAAAACAGACGGGTTAACAAATTATCAAAAAAATAATCGCACGTTTTGAAAGCGGAGATCAAAATTTAGTTATCTTATTAAATTCTAACAATTAAACATTACAATAAAAAAATGTTTTTTAAAAAAATTTTATATTCTACATTTGTTAAATTTAACTAAAATAATATTTTTATATTTATCAAAAATAAAATTAAAACTAAATCAGTTTATAAATATAAACATAATCTAAACATAAATATTACGTCTGTCTTTAAAGATTTTTTTTTTTTTTAAATAGTTTGTACTTTAAAATCGTAGATGAAAACATACTTCTTTTTAAAATACAAATTGTAAAAGAAATAGTAAAATAGTACAATTTCTAAGAACTAAAAACTTGATCCTTAAAATCTTGATTCTTTTTCTTTTCTATTTCTCCAAAGAAACATAAAGAAGGAAGAAGGTAAGTGGGCCACTCAACGGTAGCGCGTGACTCCAAGCACTGTCCACGTCACTCGCTGCTCTCTTTTTCCCGCCATATAGCCGCCTGCAACTCTCTTTGGGTCCCACTTTCCCGCCCAAAAAAACTGTTATCACCTAACCTGTCTCATCTCCTTCCACGTATTCACTGTTGTCACGTGCCTTTTGTCCTTTGCCATGGACTCGCGAACCCCCTCTGTGTTATATGCTCAGTTCTGAAGGTCATCTTATTAAATTATATAAACGTCTTGTCAAAAATCTTAACGAGAAATAACACAGTTGAAAACAGTTTTTACAAACATGGATCTTGTATCTGTCAATGATATCTGAAAACTAAATAATGTATGTAGATAAATAAATATATCATTATTTTCGTCTTTTAATCAGAGTCTTTAACTTATAATTTATTTTTTTTATATATGTTTTTTAACTAAGAGATAACTTTTATATTTCTTAAAAACTAAAAAAAAAGTTAAGAACCAGTTCTTATTCGAAGTTAAGAATTCTGGTTAAAAGACTAAGATAATGATGATTTAACAAAGTGAAGTAAAACTGAGAAGTTGAAAACAGTTTTTACAAAAATCGTTGGGAGTGTAATGTAATACTCTCTCTGTATCACTGTAAGTGATGTTTATAGATTTTTATTTTGTTTCATAATAAGTGATATTTTCATAATTCTAAAAAAAAAAAATATCATTTAAAATTTGTAATAATTATAAAATACTATATATTTTTTATTTATTTTATGTTATCAAAATAAATTGTATTAAATTTTATATTTTCTAATCTCTATGAAAAAACTTTAAAATCCTAATGATACAGAGGGAAGTAATACAAATAAATTTGATGAAGTGTTCATTCCCACCGCTCACCAGCCTTGGTACACTCACTCGTTACAAACACTTAAATAGTTTGTCGTTAATTATGTTTTAGCACAATTAACTACTACAACGACGTGTCAATGGGAATAGTATAAGTTCTTGTGGGCTAGGCTTTTTGGATTAGAGTCCTTAGTCATAGATCGTTGCCTAACTTTGTTTTTTTCTGTTGTATTTACTTATTAGATTTTGCATGTGTATTAAGACTAAGGATAAAGACCATCAAGATGGGGGGACAAGTTGATAAACCTATTGAGCTTTTCACATAGGCGTGATATAAGGATTGTTTATATGGAACATATGGTCAATGCTTGGTTATAAAAGTCTTCATTGAGTGGAATATATAAAAAACCACCTTGAAAAATGACGAATCATTGATCGACATGTCATAGATGCTGATGAATAGAATAGTTTTGGGTTTTGTATGCTGCAGACGATTGCATCATCGTTTATGTACGAAAGCTTTAAACTTACAAAACTAAAATGTTAGACATACAAAATGATGACACAACATATGTACTATGTACAGTTAATGGTGACACATTTTACAATAACGAATACTATGGCAAATAAATGTAGACACACCAAAACATTGTTGTAGCTAAGGTCATTAACATTTAGTTTTTGTTGAAAATGTGATCCTGCGATCAGTAGATCTAACTTTCTGTGAACAGTATGAAGCCTTATTGATCGTTTAACAGATAAATTTTTGGTGATCATCTTATCTTTCAAGGCTCTTTTCATGAGTATTAGGTTTTTATTTTTGGTCACAAAGATTATTAGGTTAATATCGATATCTTTTCACCTTGGTGATAGGCTTGTGGCCCAAACCCAACCTTGCTAACATGTATGAAACATTTCAAACAAAAACACAAACGCTTTTGTCTTTTTCAACATATAAAACATTTTACATAGCTTCATTTCATCCATCACCATCATTATCATCATCAGAACTCATATTCAGTCAGCTGTACTTGAACTCTTGCCTTGTGAGTTGTGACAACACTAGCACAAAGATCAGACCACTAAACTTTTTTGAAAAACTCAATTTTGTGCTTTGAAAAAATAAATACTCTAAAAACGTATATATGGTCGTCTGAGATACATGGCCAGATCTGGGCATAGTAAATGTGAGAAAAATATAAACACCAAAGATAAATAATACTTTCACTTGCAAATTTTATTCAGACAAAAACATCTTCTAGTAAAAGACAAAGACACAATTTGAAAACCAAACCACTAATCTCTCTTCTTCTTTTTTAATATCTCACTGATTCAAATTAATTTGCACCACTAATACCCATTTTCCAGGACATGTTAAAGTCCTTACCCACTAGTATCTCAAGCCCCTTAACTTCAACCATCACACTCTTGTTCTCTCCTTCCTCTTCCAACCCAACCACATATGTATGCTCCTTTGAGCTTACCTCAATCTTCTCCCCCTCGTTCAAGACCGGACTTCCATTGATCTCAATCTCAGAAGCTTGTCCTCCTCCTCTAAGTCCCAAAACACTAACTTTCTCAATCACCCATCCTTTGCTCAACGCAAACTTCCCTTCCTTCACTTTTGACCACATCTTCACAGTTCCGTTTCCGACCGAAGCATAGAAGTCAACGTACGTGGACTGTCCGTTTCCTAGCTTCATCTCCGGAAGCTCGTCCTCGTCTAGGTAGAGCTTACCCGTCGCGTATCCCTCAGAAGCTCCAGCCGGGAATGTAATGACGAGGCTAAACGGCGTAGTTCTAGCTTCTTTCGAGATCAACCCTCCTTGTTGCATCGGTAATATGGTGTTTTGGTATAGATGAACGTTCACGAAGTTCAATGGAGCAGGGAGAGTCACGCGCTTCCCGTTCTTGGACACAACGGCTTGAGTCATGTCGAACATGTGGTACCATGAACCTGGTGGGAACAGAGCTTCTACTTCGGTTTTGCCTTGTTCAAGAACCGGAGATATCATTAAGCTGCTTCCTAGCAAGAACTGTCTGCTCGAGCCGTAACACTCGGTGTACTCAGGGAACGAGAAGAAGAGCGGTCTAGCGATTGGTGCACCAGTCATATGAGCCTCGTAGTTAAGTGTGTAGAGGTAAGGAAGGATCTTGTATCTCATACCAAGAGCGTTACGAGCTGACGCTGCTACTGTGTCCCATTGGTAAAGCTCTTGTCGTGGAGAGTAGTAGTTGGCATGATCTCTCGAAAACGGGTAAAACGCTCCCACTTCGATCCAACGGTTACAGAGTTCCTCTGTTGGTTGAGGGTAGAATCCACAAATGTCTGCACCAACCATAGGAACTCCAAAGATTCCGAAGTTCAACATCGTTGAGATAGACACTTGCAAGCTCTGCCATGTTCCTTGGTTATCTCCGGTCCAATGAGCAGCGTATCGACCCGAACCAACAAAAGTAGACCGGGACAAAATGAAAGGACGTTTCCCTTCGATAGACAGTAAACCCTTGTGCGTGGCAATGGTCTCAGAGAATCCATAGATACTATGAGCATCATACTCTCTTACACCATTGTAATGTAAAGCACTTGTTGCAATAGTCTTGAAACCGATGGGAGCTTTAACTCCAGTAGCATTGATCTTGTAAGGAGGTTCATCCCATTTTGTCTTGGTTATATTCTTGCAGTCCAAGCAACAAATCCAACCAGGTCCTTCCCCAGTTGGACACTTCTTCCCTTTAGGGATTGTGCACAGTCCAGAGCAGAAGTTGGAGACCTCGTTCATGTCGATCCATAGACCATCTATAGGGGCTAGTTCATGGAAGCGGCGGATCTCGTCGCCCCACCAAGCAACAGTCTTAGGGTTAAGGAAATCAGGAAAGTGAACCGCACCAGGCCATACTTGAGCCAAGAAAGGCTTTCCTTCATACTTGATGAACACGTCATTGGCCATACCTCGGTTGTATACACCGTAGCTAGAGTTGACACCAATACCAGGGTCGTTGATGACGACATACTTCATGCCCATCTTGTGGATTCTGTCTAGGAACTTGAGTAGCTTGGCACGAGGGTAGCTAATGGGACTCAACGTGAAGTCTTTTTTGGCATCCATGTGATCATCATCGTTCCAAATCACATCAAGAGGGATCTTAGCCTTTTGGTAACTGTCCACCACGTCTTCAATAACTGATAAGTTACGGTATCCCCATCTACATTGGTGAAATCCTACAACATAAGATTCATTCAAACAAGATTAGTATACAAACTACTCATCTAATCAAAAAAGTTTGGTTTGTAAAGCTGTCAGACTGTCACATGGCCAAAACCAAGATTTGATTCTCTTTTGATGTCAACTCAATAAAGAACCGTGGCCCATGTCATGGACCATTATCAAGATCGTACTGGGACCAAGAGTCAAATTTTCAACCCTAAGGGGAGAAAAAAAATCAACAAAAGAGGAAAGCAATGTAACACGTCTTCACGTTCTTTTTAAATTGGAAAACTATAATTAGAAAGCGACCTTAATTTATGCACAACATATCCCACAAAAAAGGTAATCTCTTTAAAAGTTGTGTAGGAGAAAGACCAGATCCTCTTTACGATGAACTTCATTACTACATGTGTCAGTTACAAGACCATTCAACACATAGTTTAGTTTAATAAAAGCCAGATCTTCTTTTAATACAGAACATTAATCTAATAGTACTAGTTTCTCAGTAGCAAATGATACACAAATCTACTTTTGCGTGACCATTCTTTTGATTATAGTCAGTCAAACCTTAGAAAACACCGCAGTTTCATACTAATTACTCGTCATTGAGCCCAAGACTACAAACACAATCATTAATCACTAATCATATAAAACAAAATTTTATTTAATTACTGAAAAGTAATTTGCTTATTTTTAAAAATTGTTCCGAAAATTTACTTTTTAAAAAAAAAAATTGTTTCAAAAAGAAAAGTTTGAAGTTTTTATACACTTTCATTAGTTAATAATGATAAATTCTAATATAAAGAATTAATAAAACTGTTACCATATAAAATTATTGAAAATGATCAATCCAAAATAATTTATTTATAATTTAATTTAATTATTTTCTTAGTAAAAGCCAAAAAAAAATGTTATTTAGGAACAAGAAACAGAGCAAGTATTAAACTGAAGCAGAGAAAGTATTAAAGTAAAGCAGAGCAATTAATGTGGTTTTACCTAGAGACCAGTAGGGCATTGGAGCAGGCCTTCCGATTAAAGAAGTGTACTGATCAACGACATCAAGAGGCGAAGGTCCAGCGACGAAGTAAAAATCAAAAACTCCTCCAATAACTTTATAAGTCAAAGACGTTCCTCTATAGAACACATCCATACCATTACTGTTGAGAAGCAGAACCGCATGAGCATACGGTTTACCTCCAACGTTCCTCAAATCCATGTAAACCGGATGCGAACCGTACAGATCGGTATTTAAATTAATCGCCGACACATCCTCCGTGTAAAGCGTGTACGGCTCGTTAGGAACAAGCTTTATCCCGTTGGCTTGCGAGTTCTCGCCTAGTCCGTATAAGGACGCGTCTTTGGGTAACGAAGTCGAGATCTCGAGGTACTGGTCCTTGAACACCATCTCTCCGAAGCCTGAGTTTGGAGATGAGCTTGTGTTGAAGAGTGTTTGGCCGTTGGATCTGCGTTTCACGGCGAAGCTGAACGGGTCTGTTGTGTAGCTGAAGGTCAGCTCCGAGCCGGAGATCTCTTCGACTGTTATCGGAGTCTTTCTTGATTTTCCGATGGCTTTTCCGACCGGAGGTGGTTGGTCTCGAGGGAGGAGGTTGTACGGAACCTCCCATCGTTGTTTCTTGGCGTCTGTGATGTGAACACGGAGACGGTTATCAGTCTCGTGCCTGTGGAAATCCAACGGTCAGAAGTGGAAGAGGTAGTGTAGTGTAGGGTGCGAAGTAGAGGATTGTGTATAACTTACTTGACGTAGAGGCGGAGGGTGGTGATGTCTGAGCCGTAGATTTTGTTCTTCTGTTTGACTTGGAGATAGCCGATGAAACCACCGTCTGGAGATTCTTCGATTGAGATCAAACGGTAGCCTTTGCCGATGGTGTTGGAGCAGTGGATGGGTGAGAAGCAGAGGATTATAGCCACGAGAAGAGACAGACATGAAAAAACTGTTTTTGGAGAAGCCATTGTAGTGTGACTCTACAGTTTACACTGTAGAGTAAAAGCAATGAAGGGAGATGTAATAGAGCTGTTGATAAGTTTGTGAAACACTAAACGATGCATATATAAATAGTAGAATATCTTTGACATTTGTTTATATTTTATAAATACAAAAATTGTTATTATTATGATATTATACAAAGTGTATACTCTGCATGTATCCCTAACTTGATTAAAGATTCTATAAAAATCATTCATTAACCGGGTTGGGAAACCGGTTAACTTTGGCGCTGTTCTCGAGTTAACTATGGGGAGATTGAAACATTAAAAAAGTATATATAAATTTCGCTTTTAAATAAAAATAAACAGTATAATGTCACCATATATTTACATTACAACATTATTTTATTATGACTATGTATCTATTTCAAAAAAATCAAATTTGTTTTTATTACTTTATTAAATTATTTCATATTTTATATTGGTGCAGAAAATTTTAAATTATCATTTTCATTCATTTATAAAATATTAATCTATGGAGTTTTTGTTATATAAGAAAAAATTGTAACTAAAAAATTTATGGTAAAGTAGATTCTTTCATATGACAGTGGCAAAATATCTACCTTCTACATTCTGCTACTATAGTATACTTCATTTGTAAATGTCTATTATTTCTTTTATTAATCAATATAAAATTTAATCAAAAAATAAAATAGAATTATGGAGTAGACTTAGTAAGTTAGTAATTTTTTGGAAATCTATGATAATAATTTATTATTTATTTCTATTGTGTTTAATAGTTGTAATATATGATTTTACAACAGTTCAACACTAGTTTAAAAATAATTATTTTAATTTATTCATATAAAACCTTAATTTAATTTATATTTATTTTAATTTTGTAATCTCAAATTTTAGAAGTCTACAAAAGAAATTTATACCTTAAAATCAAGTAGATTTCATTTGTAATATACTAATTCACAAACCACAAACCTTAAATGTCCACTTCATAACCAATTTTTTCAATTAATCATTGTATCAAATTTGAAAATCTTCTACAATATACATAACTCAACATTTATATGTCAATGAAATAAAAATTCTAAATCTAACATCTAACCCTATAAATATATAAATCTTTGAACATATTGTTTCCAATCCATAACCATTGTACAAACATAATTAGTAAACTAATTTTTATTCTTTCAAATTGTTCAATTGCATTTAATTGTAATATATATATACATATACATACACACACATATATATATATATATATATATATATATATATATATATATAAATTTATCCTGGTTCACATATTGATTATTTATAATAAAATTTAAGTAACTTTTAACATTTTTAAAATAAAATCATTAAATATAATTACGAAGTGAACTTCTTAAGAAGTATTATGTGTTAAATGATAGAATCATAAAATAAAATTATAATTTTTGGTTCACTAAAAATAGTAATTTTAGTAAGCATTTAGTTTAATTTTACATTTGATTAAATATTAGTATAGTTTTGTATTTATAATGGAATTTTGAGTTCTTTTTGGTAGATCCTCAAAAAAAAATTGAAAATTAATTGAATTACTATTATATGAATATTGTTGAAATAAGTATTCATTAAAAATACATTTTTGATAGTATAACTTAATATGTTTTAAATATATGTGAAAAATCTGTTTTTAATAATGGAGATTGTAACATTAATGAGAGATTTAATAATGGCGATAGTAACATTAATATATTAGATTTTTGGATACTACCACATTTTGTTAGATTTTGTTACCATCTGTTACACATAAAACAACATTAGAATTTATAAATGATTCAGTATACAAATTATAAATTAAATAAATAACTAAATTTGCAACACAAGATCGTGCTAAAGTGTTTACTATTTTAATTGAAAAAACATTGAACTTTAAGATTTTGATATCATAATGAGAAACCGTTGTTGACTAGTAGATGAATGAAAAATTGAGAATGATTATGTGTAAGCTTCTGTTCACAAAAGATTATCAGTAAAATTTTATCTAGTTTTGTTGAGGTTCTTAATGCAATTTGAATCGAGTTAGGCAACAGTTTCAGCATTATTTTCTTCCATCTATTATCTGTAACCAAATGTGTAAAATGTAGGATAAAATTTTAAAACTCATTGACGTTTTGTATACATAAACACACATAAAACGTGTAAATGGTAGAGACAAAAAAAAAAGATATATAGTTTATATATTATAGTAGTGTGGAACTTTCGATAATTTTCATATATAGTAATATACAAATTTTATGTAATATAATATATTGATTTCAAAATTGGTTTTAAATTTACCAGTTTAAAATATGTCATAATTCTATTAGTAATACAATAATAAATATTTTTAGGTAAATACACAATTTCACTGAAATTGAAAATTAATAACGGTTACATATAAAACTTGTATAAAAGATATTCTTTATGTTTTCAGTATATTTTTACTAGGTGATAATAGTGAATTATAAATTTCAAAGAAATTATTTGTGTTTTCTGAATTTTAGTTAGCTAAAAATTAGTTAATCACGAAAATGTGTTTACAATCAAAATTTAGATTTTTTTATATAACTGAAAATTTCAAAACATATATTTTTGAAGCGGATAAATATATTGTAAAAAGAGGTAATTTCAGAGATAATGATTTTTTTTATTTTTTACATTTGACTGCAAATTCATTTTTAACTAGGGTTCATAAACTATACACAAATAAATACTATATAACTTCTGGAGCTATTTCCAATCAACCTCGTAGTTTAAACTTTTAAGCTTTATATAATATCTTCAAATTCATGATCGCGTGGTATATTGTTATTGCGTTATCTGAGAATTATTACGATGTCCAATAAAGCAGTAAACTTGAAGAGTTTGAATTGATTATATCAAAGAAAATCAAGAAGTGATTTGTTTCAACGTGGCTCCATACATCTCGCATCTCGGTCTCTAAATTGAAAGCGTGATTCTCGCTTACCAAACTAATTACCTCTGTCAGCTCAATTTCCACGTTAATTAAGCTCTTACTATTTGTTTTTATTTTTTTTTATCTTTTTTGACATCGCTCTTACTATTTATTTTTCTTTTCTCGATTCGTCTCATATTATATCATAAAGTACTGGTAGAAAGAAAATGGCATCAGTAATCAGAAAACTACAGGATAACTAGCACAGTCGAACCAGATTAGAGGTTTTTTACATATGCATAAACTTCTAAATTGCGAAAAATACAAATGTTTCAACATCTCATTATTAAATTTTTTAACAAATGTTTCAAATTCTCAAAATCTCATCCGGCTACAAAAAGATCTTATACTAACCTAGTTATAATACGGTTGTCACTTCCACATGAAAACAAATGTTTATTAAATACTACTTCCTCCGTTTCATATTATTTATTGTTGTAGAAAAAAAAAATTTGTTTCAAAATAAATATCGTTTTAGAGTTTCGATGCAAAATTTATTAATAAGATTTTTTTTTTATATTATTGGTTGAAATATGGTTAGATATATAGGTAATTGTGTTTTTATTTTGGAAATATACAAAATAATATGTTTTCTTAATATGTGTGCATAAACTTAGAACGAGAAGTAATATGAAACGGATGGAATATAATACAACGAGATGCAAAGTTTGTCTGGAGATGGACTTTGGACTTCCGACAACAGTAGTTAAGGTGGTGCACGAAATTATTAAAATACAAAATGGATTAGAGAGATTCCAAGATCGATGTGCAGCGTCTCGATTTAAGAGTGTTACACTGTCGACTAGTACCATCACATTAGTTTGTTTCATTATACAAATTAATTAATTCATACTGTATTGATGTGAACTATTCACGAGATTCAAATTTGTATTTCAGATGCATTCACGAGTTAGTTACGAAATATAATAACACTTGTCCTCTTTTTGGAAATATACTATGAATGTTGAGCATAATTATAAATTAAAAAATTAAATGAAAACATATATAGACCGAATAATAATAAGAACAAACTAAAATATCAAGTTCAGCAAAAGTATACTCAGGAAATTATTTGATTTCTACTATAGTAGAGCTCAAATCTGAAAAATTTATTGTAACATCTCGGTTTATAGTATATATTGGAAGACTTTTTAAAAATTGATTTGATTAAGGATCTGTTTGTTTCACCATCCAGATGATTCATCTGAATGGAGATGAGAGTTTTGTTTGTTTAGGCATTAATAGTACAAATCATCTAAATGATTCATCTGGATGAGTTTTGAAAATTTAGGTTTAATTTTGAAAATCAGCTGGATGATCCAAATTGAACCATCTGGATGGAGATGGTTCTATCAAAATGTTATAAAGTCTATTATATCTCTGATATAATTCACAAATTACAAACATAAACCTAATATTATTTTGTCATTCCTAAAAAATGATAAAATCATAAAAACGCATTTTCCCGCCACAACTGTAAAAATGCATTTTCCTGCAAAAATATATTTTCCCGCCAAAAAAAGCAAAAATGCATTTGTCCGCCAAAACTGTGAAAACGTATTTTCCTGCCAAAACCGCAAAAATGCATTTTCTTGCAAAAACACATTTTCCCGCCAAAAATATATTTTCCCGCCAAAACCGCAAAAATGCATTTTCTCGCCAAAACCGCAAAAATGCATTTTTCCGCCAAAACCACAAAAATGCATTTTTCCGCGAAAACCGCAAAAATGCACTTTCCCACAAAAATGCATTTTCCTGCAAAAATACATTTTCCCGCCAAAACCACAAAAACGCATTTTCCCGCCAACACCGCAAAACGTATTTTTCCGCCAAAACCGCAAAAATGTATTTTTCACAAAAATGTATTTTCCCGTCAAAACTGCAAAAATGTATTTTTCCGCCAAAACTGCGAAAACACATTTTCCCGCCAAAACTGCAAAAACACATTTTCTTGCAAAAAAGCATTTTTCCGCAAAAATACATTTTCCCGCCAAAACCGCAAAAACACATTCTCTTGCAAAAAACATTTTTCCGCAAAAATACATTTCCTGCCAAAACCGCAAAAATGCATTTTTCCGTCAAAATCGTAAAACGCATTTTCTGCTAAAACCGCAAAAAATATTTTCTTGCCATAAACGCAAACACACACACACATATATATATATTTTCGTCTAAACTGCAAAAATACATTTTCTCGATAAAATCGCAAAATCAAATTTCTTGTCAAAATCGTGAATATGTATTTTTCTTTTAAAAGTGCAACGTTATATTTTCCGTCAAAACTATAGTGATTGTATGATCAGTAAATAAGACTTTTGAACCTTTGAAAAATTAACAAACCGTTTGTCGTACAAATAGAGCCCACATGTCGATAGAACAAGCGTAAGAGATCCATTAGATGTGGACGGTCATGATGTTATAAGTGATATTAGAACCAAACTTAGACGAATATGGAGTCAATGAGGGCTTACACTGACATGGAAAATAATCTTGGAGCCCAAAGGGAACGTTGCATTCTTTGAGAGTCGGTGAATTGTAACATAATTTGTAGCATATATTGGAAGGGTTAAGAAAATTGATTTGACAATCTATATCACCAAAGTGCACTTACATTTTATGTCACACATCCGTTTAAACCTTTAGGGTTATGCGTGTTTATGTTAGAGTAGTGGAATGATAAGTGTCCTATCGGAAACTGATTTCCGATATTATGCGAGTGAAGCCAAAGCACAAGGAAAAATTATGTAGTGATTGCAAAGTCAGTAACAAAACTTTTGAGCCTTCAAAATATTAATGAACCCTCTATTTCACGGAATAGTCTACAAACTGAGAAAATAGACGTGAGAATCCTATTGGCCGTGAACGGTCATGTCTACGACGGTAAATCAGTTAGCTACGGTAGAAAATTAGGTGGTTGAAAACAAAACTAGATCTCGTAGTAAGGAACAAGATAGAAAAACGTTGTTTTTTCACTTCGAAGAACGTGTTTAAAAAAAAAAAACTCGGTTTTAAGTATAATTTAGTTTGTAACTCCATAATCTTAGATTCAGGATCTTGGTAGTATAAGATACTAAGAGCATCATTAACCCAACAACCCCCAAAAGGGGGTTCTTATTCTTTTTTTTTTTTTTTTTTTTACTTTTTCTGATTTTCTAAAAAAAAAAAAAAAAAAAAAAAAAAAAAAAAAAAAAGGTTTTTTTTTTTTTTTTTTTTTTTTTTTTTTAATTTTTCTTATTTTTTAAAAAAAAAAAAAAAAAAAAATTAAACCAATCGTGGACCGACACGTCAGTGGGGCCCGCAAACAGTGCAAGAGACGGTTCTTATTTAAGAGTTTTAGAAACCGTCTCTTGCACTGTTCACGGACCCCACTGACAAATGGGACCCGCAAACAGTGCAAGAGACTCTCTTAAGAGACCCCATTAATGGTGCTCTAATATAATGTAATGTTATACAGTATTTATAATTTTCTGCCAAACTGAATTTACCTTTACTTTACACAGATCAATAACCTAAGAAAAAAAATGATTTAAACAAAAAACAAACAGAAAAGACAAGAAAAGGATTTATGGAGAAAGCATCGATGTAGTTATCGAGGGAAGACGGTCTCACACATCTGATCCCTTCCTCAAATCATATTTTGATTAAACTAAGACAAAACTAAAATTTTAACAAAAAAGAAGAAGACAAATCTAAATTCAAGATCTCCATCTCCGTCACTTCCATTTCAATTTCTTTTCAAAAAACTAATAAAACGATTACCATATTATTAAAATAATAATTACTTTTATTAACCAAAAGATCTCGAATTTATTTCTTACTCAAACGTGTTAATCCAAATAATTGAAGATATATAAATTAATAAATATAATTTAATGTCATTCAAAATTTCGTAAGAACTCCACTATACATAGCATAACATGTAAAGGTCTTTATTTTGTTTATCCATTGTATGTTGAAACAATTACACTCTAAGACACTTTTAAGTTTTTTATAACACAATAAGTCAGTTTTTGCTACTGACACACTTTTTTCTAACTTTATCACATATCGTTCAGTTTGACAAATTAAAACACAACTATGTTGTAAGTGGTAGGACCCATTCTCATCTCTTTCTTATCTTCTTGACTCACTTTTATCTTTTTCTTATTTTTTTCTCTAAATCTTTCTCATCTTTTTCATTTTAAAATCTTTGATTTCTATTCTTTTTTTTTCAAGAAATTATATTTGCAAAATTCTGATTGAGTCACAAATTCAGTTTATAATGACTAATTATCCACCACCATCTCCTTTCTTATACACAAATCTTCTCTTATGCAGTATTTCAAATCTGATAGGAAGCATCAACGTCATGTCCTCAGCTTCTCTTTCACGGTGTTCTAAGAGGTCTTCGTGGTGGTTTCAGCCGCTCTTCGTATTTCCGGTGGACCGTAAAGGAAAGCCGCCGTTGCATCCAAGATTAGGTCGCCATTGATGAACCTTGATTTTTTTTAATTTTCTTTTTCATATATGGTCCTTGTAATTTTAAAAATTTCCACTATTGCCATAAAACTTTCAAATTTACAATTAAGTCCTTTTCAGTTAAGCTAAAACTTCTAAATTTGTATTTTAGACCATATTGAATGAAATGAACAAATAATTATACTAAAAACTTTTAAATGATTTTTTTAGCAATTATACTCAAAATCATTAAAATTATTTAATATTATAATTTGAGAAATGTATAAATGAATCGGTGTACATATATCATTTCGTATAATATTGTACACGTGAACAATATAATATATGTGTACACGTTGACGATATTTGATACACTGAGCACCTTTCAAGTATGTGTACACGTTGACGATAGAAAACAAGATTATACGGTACATTGCTTTAATGATGTACAATGTACACAAGTGAAGATGTGTACCTAAACACATAAAATGTAAAAATGTACACATATACATATATATATATATATATGTACTCTAGACCCTGGTTATGCAATTATGTATGCAAATACAATATTAACATTTAAATGGTACTTAAATAATCTAAATAACTAGTTAAGATACATTAGTAACATCTAAGTGCTCATATTGTACATGTACATTTAGTTCATAGTGTACATATGTACATCAACTTGAAAGTGTACATGTGTACATTACATATGTTCTTTATATATAAACAAATTGTACCATAGTTGAAATTATTACAATATAGTCCTAAACTTGAACATATTATAAGTTTAAGATAAATGGACATGTTATTTTGTGTACACATTGTAACGTGTACATGTGTACATCGAAAATGAATCAATATATGTAAAGAAGTTGTACACATATAGGTGGATTGATGGTTGTTTCCTAAAACAATACCTAAATACATAATAAATAGATCAAGTCAAAGTGAAAAAAGTGTACATGACAATAGGTCCATACATGATTTTATGTTTTATTCATATCTAATGAGTTTTACCTTTTGTGTACTCTTTGTGACGTGTACATGTGTATAAACTTGAACAAATTAGAAGTTTAAGACAAATAGACAGAGTATTTTGTGTACACATTGTAACGTGTACACGTGTACATAAAAATAAGTGGATTGGTGGTTGCTTACTAAAACAATACCAAAATACACAATAAATAGATCAAGTCAAACTAAAAAGGGTGTACATGTATATTAAATTGTGGTTACTGTTCACATGTACACTAAATTATATATTACACAGATGATGACAATCTATCTTTATGTATATATTGACACTATATATTTTCAATCACCTTTTGTGTACTCTTTGTGACGTGTACATGTGTATAAACTTGAACAAATTAGAAGTTTAAGACAAATAGACAGAGTATTTTGTGTACACATTGTAACGTGTACACGTGTACATAAAAATAAGTGGATTGGTGGTTGCTTACTAAAACAATACCAAAATACACAATAAATAGATCAAGTCAAACTGAAAAGGGTGTACATGTATATTAAATTGTGGTTACTGTTCACATGTACACTAAATTATATATTACACAGATGATGACAATCTATCTTTATGTATATATTGACACTATATATTTTCAATCATCTTTTGTGTACTCTTTGTGACGTGTACATGTGTATAAACTTGAACAAATTAGAAGTTTAAGACAAATAGACAGAGTATTTTGTGTACACATTGTAACGTGTACACGTGTACATCAAAATAAGTGGATTGGTGGTTGCTTACTAAAACAATATCAAAATACATAATAAATAGATCAAATCATACTGAAACTGGTGTACATGACAATAGGTGCATACATAAATTTATGTTTTATTCATGTCTAATGATTCTCAGCTTTGATTTTAGTTCATTTAATATATTTCCCAATGCATTTAGGAATTAATTATGTGCATGTATCGCCCAATTTCATTAACGGAGAGTTGTAGTACCTAATTAGTTAATTTTAAGCTTAATCAAAGGGACAATTAATTTTGTACATGACAATAGATGTACACATAATTTTGTGTGTTATGTATACTCTAATGAATTTTAGTTTATTTAATTTATTTTCTATTGCATTTAATTATGTACATATATCGCTTAATTTCATTAACACAAGGTTGTAGTACAAATTAGTTTTTAAATTAATCAAAGAAAAATTGGAAAACGCTAAGGACCAAAAAGACATAATTAATAAGTTTTAGGTTAAAACAAAATTATACAAAATCTTAAGGACTAAAAGTGCAAAAAACAAAAATTAGCCATTGATGTTCTCAAGCTTCAACAGTTTCGTGACGTCGAGAGTGAAAGAATATACTCAGATATTCTTATCTATATTCCTGTTTGTAACAATATAGATTACGACTCCTGTAATATAGGAAGATCATAGCTGCAGTGTCCATAAATACTGATGTACGATGATTCATTGAAATCAAGTAAATACAAAGACTTTCATGGTATCAGAGCTAGCTCTTCTCTGATCCTCCTCTCTCTTTTCTTTTTTTTTTAAAAAAAAAAAAAAAAACTTTCGTTCTGTTTTGTCTTCACTTCTCCTCAATGGCGAATGTTGAGCGGGCGTTCGGAGTTACGAATATCAAGTCACATATCCCCCTTGTGCTTGATCTCGATGTTTTCAATTATGATGCATGGAGAGAGTTGTTCTTGACTCATTGTCTCACCTTTGATGTCATGGGGCATGTTGATGGCACATCAATGCCCGCTGGAGACGATGACATACCATGGAGGAAGAGAGATGGCCTTGTCAAACTATGGATCTACGGCACTCTTGCCCCGCCGTTGTTCAAATCATCCTTCAAAACAGGCGGCACGGCTCGTGACATATGGCTTCGAATCGAAAACCAGTTTCGAAACAACAAAGAAGCCAGAGCTATACAGCTCGATAATGACCTGCGAACCAAGGAGATTGGTGACTCTTCCATTCAAGAGTACTCGCAGAGCCTTAAGTCAATTGCAGACTTATTGGAGAATGTTGAAGCGCCCGTAAATGACAAAACATTAGTCATGTACATGCTCAATGGGCTCAATGAACGCTTTGATCACATCATCAATGTCATCAAACATCAGAAACCGTTTCCTACCTTTGAAGAAGCAAAGAACATGCTTCAGATGGAAGAGACAAGACTGAAGAAACCACACAAACCAACTGTTGCTCACACTGATCATTCTTCTTCCTCAACAGCCCTGCTCACGACTAATCAAGATGGAAAACAGGGACAGAGGAATCAGTCTCGCAACTACAACAACAGAGGAGGAAGACGTGGAAGCAGAGGCCGTGGTCGATACAACAACTATCAAAACCGACAGCAATACAACAACTGGAATGTTCCTCCACCTTTCTGGAACAATCAGTACAACAACTGGCAGCAAGGACCAGCGTGGATGTCATACCCAACTGCTGCTCAGCAGTCTCGTGCTGTCAACCAACGATCACCAAACCCGGGGTCTCAAGAAGCTCACTTCACTCAGACCTACCAGCCAACAACTGATTTCGCGGAAGCATTCAACACGATGACATTGGCTGAACCTTCTCCTAACTGGTACATGGACTCGGGTGCCTCATCGCATTTAGCTTCCTCGTCAGGTACACTTCAATCTGTTCTTAAATTGAACACCGGAAATACTGTTGTCGTCGGTAACGGTTCTTCTATCCCTATACTCTCTTCCGGAAACACTTTCTTACAGTCAAAAAGCCGTCCTTTTGCTCTCAAAAATGTTCTTGTTGCACCTCAGATTGTTAAAAATCTTATCTCTGTCCGAAAATTCACTAGAGATAATTGGTGTTCGGTTGAGTTTGACCCCTTTGGTTTCTCTGTGAAGGATCTTCAGTCCAGGAAAACGTTACTCCGCAGTGAGTCCTCTGGAGATCTCTACCCTGTGCCCCCTACGCTCAATCAGCTACACCATCACTCTTCGTTCGTGGCTGAAACTCCCTCTCTATGGCACAAAAGGTTGATTCACGCAAACAATGAAACTCTTCGTTCTGTTATCTCTTCTCACTCTTTGGTTTGTAATAAAGACAGCTTACCTTTCTGTAATGCTTGTCAGTTAGGGAAACCCATTAAATTGCCTTTTCAAAAATCAGCTAATAAAAGTTTGCAGCCTTTTGATCTCATACATTCTGATCTCTGGACTTCTCCAGTTCAAAGTTTAAGTGGTATAAAGTACTACATTCTATTCCTCGATGACTACTCTCATTATCTATGGGTATACCCACTCCGAAATAAGAGTGATGTTTTTGCAAAATACTTACATTTCTCCTCTTATGTGAAAAATCAGTTCAAAACCACCATCAAAGCTCTTCAATGTGACAATGGAGGAGAGTACAACAACAAAAATTTCCTTCAACATTTTGATACGAATGGCGTTAACTTCAGATTCTCATGTCCCCATACCTCACAACAAAATGGCAAGTCCGAGAGGATGATAAGGACAATCAACAACGCCATTCGCACTCTCCTCTTCCAAGCTAAGATGTCTCCCTCATACTGGGTTGAGGCTCTTAATGCTGCTGTTCATGTCTTGAACATCCTCCCATCAGCTTCCATTGCCAACAATACACCTCACAAAATGCTCTTTGGTCGTACTCCTTCTTACGATCATCTTCGTGTCTTCGGATCTCTGTGCTTCCCAAACATCAATCACTCAACGATACATAAGCTATCTCCGAGATCCACTCCTTGCTTATTCTTGGGCTACCCTCTTCATCATCGTGGTTATCGCTGTCTAGACTTGAAATCAAATCGCATCATCTTATCTCGTCATGTCATTTTTGATGAATCTACCTTTCCAGCTGCTAAAACCGAGTCTCAAAACTCGAAAGCGTTTGATTTTCTGGATGAAACAGAACATCCTTCCCCTCTATTCCAAGCAATTCTCGAGTCGAGGCAACCGATTCCTCCGGTACCGCCTCCAGCGAACCCACCGTCCCCTGTCTCATCTCCGGCGATTCCACTTCCCCCTGCTCAAATAAATGCTCCTCCACCTCCTAGAATGACCACTCGAGGTCAAGCAGGGATCGTAAAGCCAAAGAAAATTTTCAACTTGTATACATCTTCGGTGTCTAGAATCCCAACAACACACCAAAAAGCCTTAAGCGATCCAAACTGGAACCCGGCGATGACAAATGAGTACGATGCTCAAATTAAGAATAAGACTTGGAGACTTGTTCCTCGGCCTTATGGAGCTAATGTGATAAATTCTTTGTGGCTGTTTAAGCACAAATGTGATGCAGATGGAGTGATCCGGCGCCACAAAGCTCGCTTGGTAGCTAATGGGAAAACACAGGAAGCTGGTGTGGATTATGACGAAACCTTCAGTCCGGTTGTCAAGCCTGCAACCATACGAACGGTGCTCAACGTTGCCCTCAGTCGCGGATGGGAGCTGAAGCAACTAGACGTACAAAATGCATTCTTGCATGGTACAATATCTGAAACTATATATATGCATCAACCTCCTGGTTTTGTTGACAGGAATCTTCCCCACCATGTATGCAAGCTAGACAAGTCAATCTACGGACTTAAACAAGCACCACGAGCATGGAATGCACGCTTCAGTCAATACATCAAAACACTGGGATTCAAGCCTACCAAGTCGGATTCTTCCCTCTTCGTCTACAACAAAGGCCGCCAACTAGCTTACCTTCTCCTATACGTGGACGATATCATTCTCACAGGCTCCACTCCAGCACTGATCGCTCATATCACTGACAACCTCAAGAAGGAATTCCCAATAACAGACATGGGCAGGCTATCATACTTTTTGGGTCTCAAGGTCGACTACAACAAAGCCGGTATTCTTCTCTCACAACATCACTACGCTTCAGAAATCATTGAGCGTGCAGGAATGAAGGACTGCAAACCAATCTCGACCCCAGTTGATGTCAACTCGAAGTTGTCTGCAAATGATGGTGACAGGATTTCAAATCCGACTGCTTATCGTAAGCTCGCAGGCGCACTGCAATACCTGACGTTTACCAGACCTGACATCACCTATGCAGTCCAGCAGATCTGTTTGTTCATGCATGACCCACGTGCGCCTCACGTCACCGCTCTCAAGAGAATCATCAGGTACATTCAAGGCACCAAAACTCATGGACTGCAGCTATATAAGTCCAAAATGGACTCCTTAACGGCCTTCTCTGACGCCGACTGGGCGGGCTGTCCAGACACAAGAAGGTCAACATCGGGCTACTGTGTCTACTATGGAGACAACCTGCTATCTTGGTCATCGAAACGTCAGCAAACGGTGTCCAGGTCAAGCGCAGAAGCTGAATATAGGGGTGTGGCAAACACACTCGCAGAGGTCTGCTGGCTACGCAACCTGCTACTTGAGCTACATATTCCCATTACTAAAGCCACGCTTATCTTCTGCGATAATGTCAGCTCTGTATACCTCTCCTCCAACCCGGTAAAGCACCAAAGAACGAAGCATGTCGAACTGGATATTCATTTTGTTCGAGAGAAAGTAGCACTGGGCGAAGTCAAGGTCCTCCATGTCCCTTCTGCTCACCAATATGCCGACATCTTTACCAAGGGACTACCTTCGACGCTATTTACCGCCTTTAGAGACAGCTTGACCGTACGGAAACCGGACGTCCAAACTGAGGGAGGGTGAAAGAATATACTCAGATATTCTTATCTGTATTCCTGTTTGTAACAATATAGATTACGACTCCTGTAATATAGGAAGATCATAGCTGCAGTGTCCATAAATACTGATGTACGATGATTCATTGAAATCAAGTAAATACAAAGACTTTCAGAGAGAGATGAGGTAACAAAGCCGGAAATATTGTTGAAACACAAATGAAGAAATGACGAGATGAAATCAACGTGTTGGAGGAGATGACAAGGAAAACTACGACAGATCTGGTCTTCGGTGAAGTAAGAGAAGATGAGAAGTTTTTGCGGTAACAATTTTGTTCATATCAACATTCTGTTCAAGTGACGATCGGTTAGTTTCTTCATCTTCGTCTTCTTTAATTTTGGAATTCATTGTAACAGAGAAAGAGAAACAATGTTTCTTTGTTGCAAAGAAAGAGAAAGAAAATAAAATTAAAAATTGTAAGAATGCACATAGTTCGAAAATAGTTAACTTGTAGTTTTAATAAACTACCTTAGGAGCAATAACTGCTCTATTATGTAATAAAAAACTTAAAACTGTCTTGGAGTGAAAATAACTCTTGTATCGTTGATCTTTTTTATAGTATGTTATAATAACATTTTCATGGAATTTGTTCAGTAATAAATATCTTAACATTGAGAAATATTTATTATACCGACGTATGTTAGATCACCCTCTCTCTTTCTCATTTATACGGCCGTTAAAATCAGAGATTTATTATGGTGTCTGACAGATTCGGAAAAGGGATTTGTAATTAAGGAAGAAAGAAGAATGGGTGGGCCAATCGGCGTGAAGAAAGTGGGCCTTTAATACGTGGTACATTAGGGGCCTTCATCACGTGGATTCATGCGTTGCCAATCTCTTCCTCCACTCTCGTGACTTCCTCTCTGCCGCTACGGCCGTTTTTTTCTTTAAAAAAGGGATAAAACATTATGAGCAATTCTCTCGACTTTAAAATATTTTTTTTTATTAAAAGAGCACACAAAGAGAAATGATCAAAAAAAACAATTCATCAAAAAAGTATATTTTTTACTTTTAAATTTATAAATATTTAAATGTAATTAATTATTTAAAATAAATAAATAAATAAATAATTTTCTTTCAGTTGTTTTTTGAATTTAAACTTTTTATTATTTATTTTTTTCAATTTTTATCAAAATTTATTTTGCAATCAAAAAATTCTTTTTGCAACTTCTTTTTTTAAATGTTTAGTGTATATATATACATATTGAAAAGCTTATTTATTTATTTACTAAAATCTTAAACTCACTCTTCTAATCTAAACCTTAAGTTTAGATTAATTAAGTTGACAAAAAATATTAGCTAATCTTAAAATATAAGTGTCTATCTTTTTTTTATGAAATATTTTGATCTTTTATATATTCTACTAGGTCGGTCCGCGCTACGCGCGGAATATGATTTATGTTTAATGTAAAAAGCTATAAAATTGTATCTTATTTTTGAGTGTGATATATGAGCTTTTGCAAGAGAAATGTATTATAATATTGAAGGTTCTTAAGAATGTTGGTGTCTAGAAGTTATATGTTAGTTTATTTTTAAGATTTTAGTAATCTTATTAAATTTATCCCATTTCTTCAAAAATTTGATGTGATGATAATATTCTAATTCTGTAACTTTAAAAATAAACTATTCTGAATTATATTAAGAAATTTTGTGTACAATTCAAGTAGAACTTTATCTTATTTTTACATTTTTTGAATAGATCATTAATATAATTATGGTCAATACTTTCCGTATTTATAATAAGTCTTGCATATCTGTTTGTATTATATGTTTACTAAATTGTATATTAAGTTAGAATAGACCCGCACTATGCGTGAGATTTGATGGATGTACGATTTCGATAACAATTAATGTAGTTTCTATGCATTTGCTTTATGTTAAGATTTGGAAGTATGTCCTGGACGTTCGCATTTGGATATAAATGTGTTTAAAATTTAGTTAGACTTATTCTAAAGTTTTGTATCCATTTTGATGTTATTGTTGCAATTGGGATAATAGCTGGTCAGGTGCAGCTAGATCAGCTTAGTTGGAAATCCTCCATAACTTCAGTTCATTGCTGATGAGCTGAATCATATTTGGATTTCCTATAAAGATGATTGATTAGCTGAGCAAAAAGAAGAATTATGTAACATTAAATAAGGTTTGTTATATTAGTAAATGAAGAGTAAAATTTTGTGGGTAGATCGATCAAAGTAACGTAGGGTTCAAGAAAGTACTTTCATGACAGGTTGGAATATTCTTAGATTTGATATTCTATTAGTTGAGATAGTGGAACCAAGACACTCTTATTTATTTATTTAGATTGTTAATGGAAGAGCTTTGTGTTAGTAGTAATAATCATTTAATTTATGATCTTTCTAATACTTCTTCCGTTTTTTATATGACCTTTTAGAAAAAAATATTTATTCCAAATTATATGATGTTATTTAATTTCTATGTAAAATTTATTAATAATTAATGTTAAATGATTAATGATATTATACATTCTATTTTATAATTGGATAAATTATAGTTAGATATATAATTAATGATGTTTTGTTTAGAAAATGTAAAAAATTAAATATTTTTTATTCATATACAAAATCCTAAAACGATATATATATTAAAACCGGAGAGAGTATTTTTTATTTCAGTGAATTTGTATGACCAAAGTTTTTAAGATGACCAAATTAAGACCTGTGTATTATAAAAAAGGTACTTGAAACATTGAAAGTAAAAAAAAACATGGATAATTAGAAAAGAAATTCAGAAAGTGAAAACTTGGACGTAAACGGATTTCACGAATATTATGGTGGGGTTATCATCTCCGAGAACAACTCCATTTGCTTGTAGTAATAACAATCAGTGCACCTATATTTAAAAGTTCTTTGAACATGCAGATTCCTTGTGGCATTATAAGAGTCATGTTGGTTCCAGAAGACTGCCTCTTCAAGATTGGGACATCGCGCAACGTACGTTTGAGGTTTCTCCAACACTTGTCGACTGCTAACATGTTGGTTCGCCAATTAAGGAGATCCATACATGCCATGCCTTTTTCATGGTCTCATGTGATCATTAAAAGAATAGCATAAAGATAGGTACCTAAATCATGTTTGTTTTGGGCTGGGATCTTGAGATGTTTAGGCACACTTTTTTAGGTTGGTCCAATGCAAAATATTGCTTCACTCCCTCTATAAAGTGTGCCTCAGCATTAATGCCAGTGTGCCTCAGTATTATAAGGAGAGGGTTTCTTGTCAATAGGGGGAGCTTTGCATTTTTGCAGAGAGTAATGTATGTTTTTGCGCGAAAAAACAGCGAGGAGCATAGACACACGCTGTTGCATCTGAGATGGAAAACTCAGCAGCATGTTTGAGTTTCTTCACGTAAGAAGAGTGGCGTTTGATCTGACGGTGAGACGTGGGGACTGGGGAGGTTCTTAGCTGAGTATACTTGATTTTGGATGCTTTTGTATTCTGTATGTTGATGATTATTGTGGGGAAGAACACTGTTTATATAGATGGTTGAGGTCGGGGTCTCCAATTCAGTCTAGCCATGGCTTTTCAGCTGCTGTAAGTGGTTATGGGCATTGAATTGGTTTAATGGCTCTGTTAAGATGCATTTGAACGTGGTTGGTTACGTTATAACTATATGTTTCATAATTTTATTTGTAGTTATTTGGCTTTTATATTGGACTAAAACGTGTGTTAATATTTCTTATAAACCTTTAACATTTTAAGCTTGTATGAAGCTTCATAGTATATTCGTCTTGTTGAAACAAAGAGGCCTAAAGTTCTGTTATATAATGGAATGTTCTGTGTTAAATTAATGTTTTATATTATTCTTATATATATGATCTTCTCTTACTTAAATTATTATGTTTTTAAAAATTTTAATACGGAGACGTAAAAATTTATAGTGAGTTAGGAGGTGTTACTTGGTGCAACTTTTGATTTATTCTAACAACTTTAGGAAGCATTTTTTGTTTATATATATAAATATCAACTTTAGAACGTATCTACTTCGTTATTTACAATATTATCTTTGCTCAGTTAACATGTATAGTGATGATTCTAATTTTTTTTTTTTGGGTCACCTAATGATGATTCTAACTTTAGAACGTATCTACTTAGTTATTTACAATATTATTTTTACGAATCTAGATATGGATCCGAATACCCGCGGATATTACAATATCTAGACGGATATATGGATTCGGATACCAAATTGTTTTGGATATTTGGATCCGTCCCACTCTGGCCATTAATCATAATAATTATGAACTGATTATGTTGTTTAAACATATTTTTAATTACGTAGCACAGTTCATCAAAGTAGAGAATGGGATTAAAAAATTAAAACTGGAAGTTGGATTTTTTGGAGTATAATTGTTAGTCCACTCGGGAATATAAATTCAATAGATTTTCATAGAAAATACTGTTTGTTAGTAAAGATAGAAGGAGAGAATTTTGTAAAACCTTCTAGTTTTAAGAGTACAAAATGAAGTGATGACATACTTTCGTAGATATATATATATATAAGAACAGTAATTTAGAACGTTGGAAAATTGTATTAAAAATTAATGATGCAACATATTACTAACCAAAACTTTCTCATGTGATCAATTTATGTGTTATTCTTTGCCTAGTGGGCTATATAAGTCCATATGTTTTCAGAACCCAAAAACAAATTAACATGTAAATTAGATATAAGAAGCCTTATAAGCAAAACAAAAGCAGCCCAAACAGAGAAATACGAAAGTTAATGAAACGCAGAAGATTGGTGTAAACGGACACGTGTTACGCTGTGAGCATCCGAATTGATGACGTGTCTTCACCAGAAGTGAGTAAATGTCTTCTTTATATATATATATATATATATATATATATATAGATTTATGACAAAAAAATGATCCTTTATAAATTCTATTTAGATAAAATAATTAAAGTATTAATTAAAATATTAAAAGGTAATGTAGTTTTTGTTTTATTTATTTTAAATAATAAAGATTATTTATTTTAGTTATTTTTTTGTTGTTATCAAATTGTTCTAATAAAAGTAAATTTTTTTTCATAATTTGTTTGTCTTATTCTAAAACATCATATAAAAAGAAACATAAAAAGAAACAGAGAAAATATAAAATAACTTTTAGTTATTGTACTAATCAACAATAAGCTAGAAAGCCGTTATAGATCTTACTTCTGTTAATGAGCTATATTTGTTGTGTTCATTTTGTATATATGATAAGTGACCTAAGAGCATTTCAATAGGGATTATAGTACTCTGGTTTTCAATATATTTCGAATTTGAAAAAGGTTTAATAACATAATTAAATATATATATAAATATATATATATATATATATATATATATATACATTAGGAACTCTAATGCTAGAACCTCATTGAAGGTGCACTAAATTGGTAAAGTTCATTAACCTCCGATTTTTTTTTTTAAATTATTTATACATAACTGTTATACTAAAAAATTATGTTTTTGGTCCGTACATACATGCATAATTTTTTTATAAATACTTATTAGTTTATATCTTATTAATTTAAAAATTAGTATAATAAATTATTATTTATATTTTCTAAAAGTTTAAATCAAACGTAAAATTATATATATGATAAAGTTTTTAATCAAAAATATATGTTTATTTTGTGTTGATAGTTTAAAAACACTCACATATGAAAAGTATTTTATAAACACCATTAGACAAATGTTTTTATTTAATTAATATTTAATTATAAATTATTTAATTTCTTATATTTTCTTATAATAGAAATTATTATTTCAATATATCTAAGTATTATCTTATTTTTTAAAATATATATTTTATTTATTATATTTTTTATATTAATTTCTAATCATTTATCTAATAAAACATATAAATATAATATTTTTAGTATAATTTTTTAGTTATATAACAAATTATATATAAATTTTTGTTAAAGATAACAATAATTTAATTTATTAACTTTTAATGTAAAAATTCGAATATAAAAATTCACTTCATAAATAATAATATAATAAATACATATACTGTTGATATATTCGATTAAAATACTAAATTGATGTATCTGATTGGATTGACTGCACTTAATCCGATTTAAAATTTTCAACACAAAATATATTATTATAATCTTACAATATTAAAAAGGGAATATCTTCCACTCTAAAACTATCCACATCACCTTAAAAATCAACCAATAATGAAAATTTATTTTGCCACGTCAAACTGTCTTAGAAGTTATAATTGGATCACACACATGTGGGCTGATAATAATCAAAGTGGCCCATTTTAAATCATTCTTTCTTTTCCAGCACGATGTTAGATGCAAGACAGCGTTCTCCCACTCTTCCAACTCCATCATCATTGTTTTTAGTTTCTGAAACTCGCCGTTACACTGAAGTCATCAAGCCCCACTCTTAATCATTTAATTATGTTCTTTACTTTTCTCTTCATGAGAGATGAGATATGCAGTGATTAGTTCAGTTGTCGCAAGGTCGAAACTCTCCAAATTCCCTCTTCTTACACTATAAACAACATGAGTCTCTCTCTCTCTCTCAACCATTACACTCCAAACGCCGTTGATATGATTCATCACCTCCACTGCACATAGATTGACGAAACCTACCATCGCCGTCTCTCCCAATCCAAGTAGAACCTCAATAAGTAATAGTTCTGAAGGGCCATGATATGATTTGGTCTTGCGATGCTATTGATAGATGAACTGGTATAGGAACTACCTAATATAATCATTGTCAATCATTGTATCTCATACTGCACGGACCAATTTATGTTATTTTAGGGTTTGTTTGATTCCAAATTGTTTGTATGTTCAAGAATTGAATCTTAAGAGTTTCTGATTGCAAATCTCTGTTATGGAATCTCAATCAGCCACTGTTATCATTTCGGAACGTTTTGAGCAGCTTAACCTGCCCCGGGAGCACCACTGATTCTCCATATGTAGGTATTATCTTCTCTTCCTCTTGCTAAAATTTTGAGATTTTAGTTGTTTACTCATGTCTAGCTGCTACCTAATGTTTACTTTATGTTTTGAACTTAAAATTCCGTTGTTGTTCTTTCTATCAGGAGCTAAAGCAATTCTCCACTAAAGCAAGTGATCTAGCAGCTGCTGCAAATGAAGCTCTTAAAAGATTCAAAGATGAAAGCAGGAAATGGTTTTGTTATGGTGGACATGGAATCCACCTACCTCACGGTTGAGTTCTTAAGAAAACTTCACCTTGAACCCAAGCAAGAGAAACCAAACCCGATAAATGCCCCATCACAAAACGCAATCTACTATGATAATCACTTCAGAAAGATTGGTACGTGTCTCTGCCTTCCCTTATTACGAATGAGACATATCAAATGTGACTTGCCTATAAATTAATTATCTCAGGATCCAACGTAAGTGTCTACGTAAACATGCTCTGTGACTCATTGAGAAACTCGTTTCCCAAAACTGTTGTTTTACTGCCAAGTTAGAGAAGCTTTGATATCCCTCAACTTCGTCTACACTCAAGTCGACAGGAAAGAGGTAACCAATATTATTACCCTTTCATATTGAAAATGAAAAGCACTTTCTAATGATTCAATAAAATAAATGGTGCAGAAGGAGAAGAGCCGGGGACGATGATGGACAGAGACACACAGCTCATGGAACAAAGAGGAACTTAATCCAAACGGCTCAATCTTTACAAACAAGCTTGTGATGCATCGATCCTATGCCTTGGAGATATAATGGGTTCTAAGCTGGCAGCACTCTCCTCTCTCCATTCTTAACACGACGAACGAAGAGCAAGTTTGTTGTGACTCCTCCAGCTAATGTCACAGGCTCATAGAGACTCTTCTAAGTAAGAACCCCATATATACTATGCTCTAAAAGTCAATCTTTACCATAAGATTAATGCATTGTGGCTTGATGAAAGTACTTTCCTGCAGAGGAGATCATGGTTCAGTATGGTGGTATCCAAAGAGATGATGATACCAAATTCTCCAACGAAGTTGTTTCTGAAGTTGTCGTTAAGCTTGGGTCATCTGTAAACATAGAGATCCAAGCTTCTGAGGTAATAATTTTAAAAAAAAACTTCTTTATGAGTTGTAAAAGATCTATAGCAATGTTTTTGTTTAGTCCTTTTTTTTAAGACAGTTTATTTCCAGATAGTTGAAGACTTTATTTTTTTGCATTGGTTTGCTGATAAATCCCGAAACAGTTGCCAATAAATTCCATCTAGAGACAATGGTGTTACCATTTATCTTTTTTTGGACAAATTTACCATTCATCTTTTTGGGGGACAAGAAAGTGACTTTTGCACAAGAAGATAGAAAGATTAAATATTTCTGAAGATTTTCAAGACCATATATACACATAAAGATGTATATGCCAAAATCCAAGTTGAGAACCTTTTAAAAATTCTTTGATTAATAAATTAGCTTAGATACATAAAGAACTTAGGATGACAATTGCACCAAATTTTAGCAAAAAAAAAAACTTAGGAAGACAATGTGTTAGACTTTCCTGCCGTCGAAAATATTAATCTTACACCATATATTTGAAACTAATTACCGTGAATTTGTTCCAATGAAAAACAAACGGAGTACATTTTTAAAATAATTTATATGTTCTTTTTGTAACATGTTACGATGAATAACTGGGCTCAAAACAACATATGTAGTTAGTTTAAAACGTAAACACGAATATTGGTAGTAATTACATGAGTTGAAACACATTTCATTGGTAACAGTTACGATGAAAATAGTGTAAAATGGAGACTCAAACACATCATGGAGAGTTGTTTAAAGACTTAGACTTAGACCAGTACTTCAAATTATATTCATTCACCAACAATCTTCATATGTAATTTAAAAATTGTGTCAAATTAAATCCTCACCATATATAACTTTTTTAAAACACCAGATTATAACTTTAAATTAAGTAATCAAAGATGCAAACCAATATAAAAGTAAAAACTAATCTCTTTGGGACGAGACCGGAATTCTCAATTTTAAGAATCATTATTGGTTTGTATGATTTAAATATAAAGTTTTGGTGATAGTTTGTTTAAAAATTGTTCTTAAACTGGTTTGGTCTGTCATATTTTTTATTTATTTATAATGTATTTTCATGAGTTGGTTTGGAGAATAATATTATCTTTAGTTTGGATCATTTTTTTATTCAATTTAATTTCTATTATGAAACTGTTCAATTTGGTATTACAATTCAATAATTCTAAAGTTAAAACAAAGTTTAAATCGGCTTTAAATTAGCAATTGGTTTATACAAAACCTAAATTAATAAGATAAATGTATTCTAAACTGTAACTAGGTTTAGTCAATATTTACTCATCTTACTTATCATTCTATATGTATGATTTCCTTTAATAACAAACAACAAATTGTGAGTTAAATTATGTGAATTTTTTAAGATACAAGGCAATGAATAATTTTAAACGAATTCAAATTTCTTACCAATTTAATAGTTAAAAATCGATTTTAATATATATAAACAATTTATATTCAAATTTTACTGTATTTTTTTTAATTTAACTAAAACTTATATGAATAACTCGGACGTAGCCCGAGAAAATTCCTAGTTATTATAAAATGTAGATAACATAAAAGATAGAGTTCCCAAAATAAATAAAAACGGAGGTGGACCAAAAGAAAAGTAACTCATAGAATGGGTGTTTATAGTGGGATAGGCACAAGAATAGGACCAACTCGTTAATCAGACACAAGAAGAGAGCCCAAATTGTTTTGGCAGATACAATAAGAGAACCCATTTGTGATATAGGGTTATTAACCTAAAAGCCTAAAGACGTAGTTGGAGTAGTTTATTTATTTAAATGCATATTACAGTTTACAAGCTAGTTTATTAATGCAGTTGACTGACTGATTGTAGTCTCCAAGATAGAATATAAACTTATTGGGTGCGAATCCATTAATGAATCTTCAATAGCTCAAACATACATATTTACCTTCTAGTGACTAGTATAGGTTATGACTAGGCTTGGGCTTCTGGATTAGGATCAGTTTTTCCGTATTCAACTTCTTAGCCTTCATTCATAATTTGGATATGAATAGTTACAGCGGATTTGATAATTTAGATAAGACATAATTAAAATATGATACAGTGCAACATCGGTTTATGTAATTTGCAGGACAAGTGTGATTTTAATTAAAAATAATGCAATTTTAATTAAAAAGTAGTGTGATTTTAATAAAAAAATTAATTTAAAAAATTAATATACTTAAAATTAATTTATAGTAATATATATAATTTTAAATATAACTTTGATAAAAATATTTGACTGTAATTTATATAAAATATTTATTGTTTTTTTTGAAACCAAATATATATTAAGTTATTTATTAAAATAGGTGTCATCAATTTTTTTTATTAATTACAATTTGATTGATACAAACAACATGTGATATAAACACATATAAATTTGGTTCTGATTGATCAGTTTATGTTTTTTTGTTCATATAGTAAAACTAGAACTGTGTAATATTCAAAATATTTAATATGGTTCTGATTCAATGTAGATTTTCAGTTAATTTGGCTACTTCAGATAATTTTTGTAAGAGTATCAAATAATTCATATAGTTTTATATATTCTGGATAAAATATTTAGATAATTTTGAGTTATTAATTTTTTTCATAAAGCATTTCGTTTTCTAAACAAACAAGTCTCTCTCTCAAGTATACGTAAACATTTAAGTTGACGATACTAATAATAATGAATAATTAACTATAAGGAAAAACGCACACCAGTTATATAACGCACCATAACGAGAGCTTATTCTAACATAGGCGTTATTGTAAATTTTAGAATAAACAAAAAAGTTTTATTTTCTGTCTTTAAGAAGTGTGGTTTTCTATAAAATACGC
>MU107747.1:9359-22491 GCA_012274485.2 Sinapis alba | reverse complement strand
TTTGATCAGCCTTATCCGTACTAAATGGAAGGATTTAACTCAACAGACCATGGGATGACCAGACTGGTCCCACAAGTACATGGAAAATGACCCTTACATACTGAAAGGCTGATACGATCAGCCATCCGTACTGCCTGGAAGGACCAAGGACTGTCCAGACTTGTTCATCAGGCCATGAAAAATCGACCACAGCGTACTGATAAGCTGATATGATCATCTTTATCCGTACTGAATGGGAGTATTTAACTCAACTGACCATGGACTGTCAAAACTGGTCCCATCAGTACATGAAAATGACCCATATGTACTGATAGGCTAATACGATCAGCCATCCATACAGCCTGGATGGACCAAGCACTGTCCAGACTGGTCCACTAGACCATGAAAAATCGACCCATACGTACTGATAGGCTGATATGATCATCGTTCAACATTCTGAGTGGAAAGATTTAATTCAACGGACCATGGACTGTCCAGACTTGTCCCATCAGTACATGAAAAATGACCCATACATACTGACATGCTGATACGATCAGCCATCCATACTGCCTGGAAGGACCAAGGACTGTCCAGACTGGTCCATCAGGCCATGAAAAGTCGACTCATACGTACTGATAGGCTGATACGATCAGCCTTATCCGTACTAAATAGAAGGATTTAACTCAACGGACCATGGCCTGTCCAGACTGGTCCCATTAGTTCATAAAAAATGACCCATACGTACTGATAGGCTGCTACGATCAGCCATCCGTACTACTAGGATGGACCAAGGATTGTCCAGAGTGGTCCATCAGGCAATGAAAAATAGACCCATACATACTGATAGGCTTATATGATCAGTGTTAACCGTACTGAATGGAAGAATTTGATTCAACAGACCATGGACTGTCCGGATTGGTCCCATCAGTACTTAAAAAATAACCCATATGTACTGATAGGCTCATACGATCAGCCATCCGTACTGCCTGGAAGGACCAAGGACTGTCCAGACTGGTTCATCAAGCCATGAAAAATCTACCCATACGTACTGATAGGCTGATACGATCCGCCTTATCCGTACTGAATGGAAGGATTTAACTCAACGGACCATGGACTGTCCAGACTGGTCCCATTAGTTGATGAAAAATGACCCATACGTACTGATAGGCTGCTACGATCAGCCATCCGTACTGCTAGGATGGACCAAGGTTTGTCCAGAGTGGTCCATCAGGCCATGAAAAATCGACCCATACGTACTGATAGGCTTATATGATCAGTGTTAACCGTGCTGAATGGAAGAATTTAATTTAACAGACCATGGACTGTCTGGATTGGTCCCATCAGTACATAAAAAATAACCCATACGTACTGATAGGCTCATACGATCAGCCATCCGTACTGCCTTGAAGGACCAAGGACTGTCCAGACTGGTCCATCAGGCCATGAAAAATCGACCCATACGTACTGATAGGCTGATACGATCAGCCTTATCCGTACTGAATGGAAGGATTTAACTCAACCGACCATGGACTGTCTAGACTGGTCCCATTAGTTGATGAAAAATGACCCATACGTACTGATAGGCTGATAAGATCAGCCATCCGTACTGCTAGGATGACCCAAGGATTTTTCAGAGTGGTCCATCAGGCAATGAAAAATAGACCCATACGTACTAATAGGCTGATATGATCAGTGTTAACCGTACTGAATGGAAGGATTTAACTCAACGGACCATGGACTATCCAGACTGGTCCCATCATTTCATGAAAAATGACCCATACGTTCTGATAGGCTGATACTGTAAGACCCGATCCTGGTCCAATGGATCCAACTAGGACTCGAATCCTTACCATGACTATTCATGTAATTTTTGTTCACTTTTAAGGTCCAATAATTCTCTAAGTCATTTTCAATCATATGAGGTTCCACATTTCGATTCGTATTCCTATTCAGGTAAGAGAAAATTGTATCTTTATTAATATAAAACTTGTGATCCATTACATAGATTCAGTTGCACAATAGGCTATCATAAGTTTATGTGTTCATACTAACTAAACTATCCCACAACCCACACATCCATCCACGGCTCAGGTCTTCATGGTTCCTTGGCCTTGCCACGGTCCTGGTCTGATCCTGAAAGCAACATCATCACAAAACATATGTATGCGTACAATCCGATACCCTAACATACGAAGTCTACATTGCATGGTTCGGTTCTCCTATTCTATGCACTATATCCTATCCATTCAATTCACAAGGCACACGGCCACACCCAGAACATCCCCCAGGACTTCCTGGACCACTACTCAACACACGGCTGACTGGTTCCATGTGGACCATTCCCTTTGTCCACACCAAACCACAATCGACCATGGCTGGTTCCCAAATCTGACCTATTAAAATAAATTCTCAAAAACTAATTAAAATTCATGAAAATTCCTAATAAATCCTAATTAGGAATAATACATAATTAGAATACAAAGAACCGGCCTCGACCCTATTGATCTCGGCCACGATCAGTCAAAATGGCCATAACTGACCATCCATGAATCAATTAGGTAAAACCTAATAAAACCCATGATAATTAATGATAAATCCCCACTAAGAGGAATCTATGGTTGGAATTCAAAGAATTCCACCGGAGCATACGGAACCCGACCAAGACCAGTCCGGCCTAAGGCCAAGGACTATGTTCCTGGACCGGCCAAAGCCTTGGTCCAGTCACATTAATATGAACTCGCCATCCATATAAAGAATATAAAAGAGGAGAAGGAAATCAAATAAGAAAATGGGAAGAAATGGGTCTGGAACCACCAAACCAACCACAGCCACACGGCATCATGCCGCGGCCATGGCAGGATGGATCGGTCCATCCCACTCACCTTGGGCGTGCGCTTTGGAGTGCTCAAGCCCTTCTCCAAATCCTTATCCTTGCCTCTGGTTCCCATCATCAATCGATCTCCACTCCACACAAGCCAACTCCTGATCGGAATCAATCACCAACACACACAGCCAAGCCTTGATCGATCTCTCTCTCTCTTTCTTTCTTTCTCTCTGTCACGATTTTGGCAGAGCTTTCCTTAGGGAATATTGTGTCAATTCTGGACCCCTAGGGTCTGTATTTAAAGGCCAGAACCGACCCCCAACTGCCTGGGCGAACAGGCATGACTTGTTGGCCCGAATGGGTGCAACTTGCACCATTCGCACCCCTTCGCCCCAACTGCCTCCAACCGCCCCTTCTCTCCCTTATCCTGTTCGATTGCAAGCTCCAGGGTCCAGTCCACTGCTCAGCCAACTTTTCCAAGACCCCAACTGGTCGGACCACCCTTGGCCACCCAGGCAGGCACCATAACCACCCCTGACCCTAGTCCCTTGACTAAGACCCAAACCCTTCACCCAGCTGAGGTGAGCTTGTTGCTAGCTGCCCCAGCTAAGTGAGCTAGTGGTCCAGCTACCGGAGCTGACTTAGTCTAGTGTTCCAGCTGCTGTAGCTGACCTGGTCGAGTGTGAGCTGTACCGAACTGTCCCGAGCTTGATCTAGCTGGCTGAACTAGATCCATACCTTGTACAACTGCCTTAGAACTCCTCCAACCTTTCCTCCCTAGCCTTCCTTCGATTCTGGTTAAGTCTCAGCCTACTGAGGACCTTAACCATCCGTTCCAGCCATGATACGCTTGTCCTTAGGTCATGTGACCTGACTGGTGCGTCTCCTCGTACCATGGCTGTGCCCGAAGGCCTTATCCAGATTCAGGGACATGACAAGTCTCCCCCACTTGAGATGGATTCGTCCTCGAATCCGACCCTAGACTTGTCGCCATGGAAAACTGGCCATACCATTCTCGGAAGTCCGCTCTCATCCTTGCTTCGGTCTCCCAAGTTACTTGTTCTTGTCCATTGCAATCCCAAACAACTTTGACCATCTGTATGGTCTTCCTTCTCATAGCTTTCTCCATCCTATCTACAATCCGAATCGGCCTTGTCTCCAAGGTGAGGTTAGTGCCTAGATCCGCTGGAATCTCAGGGATAACTATGTCTTGATTCAAAAGACATTTTCTCAACTGAGATACATGGAACACATTGTGAAATGCATCCATCTTTGCCGGAAGGTTCAGCTTGTAAGCCACTGCACCAACCCTCTCTATGATCCTGAATGGACCCAAGTATCTTGGATCCAACTTCCTCTGGCCAGACACTCTTTTCCGGCCCTTAAAGGTAATCATCTTTAAGTAGACCATGTCGCCTATACTAAACTCCACATGCTTCCTTCTTTTATCCGCATAGGACTTGTGGCGGTCCTTTATAAATTTGATCTTCTCAGTGGTCTCCTCCACAATCTCAGGCCTCTTTCATCTTGTCCTTTATAAACTTGATCTTCTCAGTGGTCTCCTCCACAATCTCAGGCCCTATCATGCTGCGCTCCCCCACTTGGGTCCAGCATAACGGTGTTCTGCAAGGTCGCCCATACAAGGCCTCATAGGGTGACATCCCTATGCTGGTGTGGTAGCTATTGTTATAGGCAAACTCCACCAAGGGCAGATGCCTCTCCCAAGAATCTCCCCAATCCAAGACACACGCCCTAAGCATGTCCTCTAATGTCTGGATTGTTCTTTCGGACTGACCATCTGTTTGTGGATGGTAAGATGTACTCATGTTCACCCTTGTTCCCAAGGCCTTTTGGAAAGCCTTCCAGAAGTAAGAAGCAAACCAAGGGTCCCTATCCGAAACAATACTGGTCGGCACTCCATGCAAGCGTACTATCTCGTCCATTTAGACCCGTACCAAAGGTTCCACACCATCAGTTTTCTTGATCGGGGTGAAATGGGCTGACTTGGTTAAACGGTCCACCACCACCCATACCAAATCCTTCCTGTTCCGGGTCGTGGGAAAACCAGACACAAAATCCATGGTGATATGATCCCACTTCCATTCTGGGATAGGTAGGTTTTGAAGTAACCCACTGGGTACCTGATGCTCTGCCTTAACGAGTTGGCAAGTAGGACACTTAGCCACCCATTCGGCCACATCAGTTTTCATACGGACCCGATGGTAATACCTTTTCATATCCTTATACATCTTGTTCAGTCCAGGGTGCACAGAGAACTTGGACTTATGAGACTGGCCCATAATCTCCTCCTTAAGTCCCCTTCCATTCATAACACTGATCCTCCCATGGACCAAGATTGTTCATCTTGTGCAACCTGGTACTCCGTCTTATCATTCAGAGCAACCTTCTGAAGGTTCTCATCCAAGCCTTGTGCTTGCTTAATCCTGGAAAGAAGATCAGCCTGGTTCACTGCCTCCAAACCCAAGGGCTCGTCCTTGCTGGCCACTGTGTTCAGATGCAATGTCCGGACCATCCCTTCCATCACCTCTGCCTCCCTTTCCGCTGAGACCTCAGCCCTCCTCCGACTCAAGGCATCGGCCACCAAGTTTGCCTTACCGGGATGGTAAGCAATCTCTAGATCATAATCGGCCACAAACTCCATCCACCTTCTTTGTCTCAAATTCAACTCAGGTTGAGTGAAAATATACTTGAGACTCTTGTGGTCGGTTAAGATCTGAACTTTGGCCCCATACAAGTAGGATCGCCATATCTTGAGAGCAAACACCACGGCTGCCATTTCCAGGTCGTGGGTTGGGAAGTTCCCCTCATGCTTCTTCAACTTCCTAGAGGCATAGGCAATGACCTTACCGTGTTGAGTCAGTACACACCCCAATCCAGTGATGGACGCATCCGTGTATACCACATAAGGTTGGTAAGCCTCTGGTAGCACTAGGATAAGTGCACCTGTCAACATGTCCTTCAAGGCAGAGAAACATTTCTCGCACTCCTCAGGCCATACAAACTTTACATCCTTACCGGTTAGTTGTGTCATTGGTTGAGCCAAACTGGCAAACCCTTTGACAAACTTCCAGTAATATCCGGCCAGGCCTAGGAAACTCCTGACCTCTATGGCATTCTTAGGTCGTGGCCATCCTTGTATGGCCTTAATCTTCTCAGGGTCCACTGAGACTCCCTGTGTCCAAGGAACCCAACACTACTTTGCCAAAAACTACACTTGCTCAACTTGGCAAAGAGATGTTGTTCCCTCAATCGTCCGAACACAGCCCTTAGATGCCTTTCATGGTCTTCCTTGCTCTTGGAATATACTAATATGTCATCTATGAAGATGATTACAAATTCATCCAAGAAGTCCCGGAAGATACCATTCATCATCTTCATGAAGGCTGCTGGTGCATTGGTTAACCCGAAAGGCATGACCACAAACTCATAGTGGCCGTACCTAGTTCGGAATGCTGTCTTCCTAATATCACTTGGTTCAATAGGGATCTGATGATACCCTGAAGCCAAATCGATCTTAGAGAACCACTTTGCACCCTTGAGCTGATCCAACAACTCATCTATCCGAGGTAATGGGTACTTGTTCTTCACAGTGACCCTATTCAGCCCTCGATAGTCAATGCATAACCTGAAGCTACCATCCTTCTTTTTCACAAAGAGAACTGGCGCCCCCCAGGGTGACACACTAGGTCTTATAAAAACCTTATCCAGCAACTCCTCAAGTTGCTTCTTAAGCTCGGCCATCTCGGCAGGAGCCATTCTGTAGGGACTTTTGGATAATGGGGCCGTCCCTCGTTCCAGTTCTATTATGAATGGGTCTGATCTATCAGGGGGAATGCCCTGTAGGGACCTAAACACATCGTGGAACTCGCGAACCAGCGGTATTCCCTCCGGGTCACCACCCCCTACGACCTCCTTAGTGGCGATTGTGGCCAAATAAGCCTCACAACCCTTCCTCAGCATCCTCTCAACATGGATCGCTGACACCACCAAGCATCCAGAGGTCGGACATATACCTTGGAACATGATCAGGGGTCCATACCCACTCTTAAACTGCACGCGCCCCCGGTGACATTCAAGAGTGGCCCGATTCTTTCCAAGCCAGTCCATACCTAATATCACCTCGTGATTCTTTAGGTGGACTACCACAAGATCCACAGGCATGACCCTGTCTTGGATCACCGCTGGGATGTCCTGAATCACCCCTAATGAACTCATAACCTGCCCTCCGGCCATGTTCACTACCCCAGGACAATCCCATGTTCCAATATGGAACAACCCCTTTCCGAGCATCCCTGGACTCACAAAGCTATGTGTAGCTCCAGTATCGAAAAGTACGTGTGTTTCCACACCACCAATACTTAGGGTCCCTACATATGACCCAATCTAAGTACCTAGCCATTCTAAGTTCCGTACCATGCAATTCTACTGAATTGAAAAGAACAAGATCAGATAGTTACCAGTGATAGCTTGGAATGGCCCAGCCTTGTCCTCATCCTTGGACAGCTCATAGACACGGGGTGTTGAGGTCTGTCCACGGTTCTGATTTGGCCGGCTGGCCTCTCCGCGGCTCTTTCTAGGTCCGGATGTCAACTTAGGGCAGTCCTTGCGGAGGTGCCCCTTCCTACCACAGTAATGGTAAGTCCTGGTGTCACCACCAGCTCTTTGCTCCTGCCTGGGACAATCACGAACTGAGTGGTCCATCTTGCCACATCGGAGACAAGCTCCCATTGCCCTCCAGCATTCACCTCCATGGTGTCTACCACACTTCGGACACGCAGGCCTACCACTTGAAGGTTTGCCTTCCTCAGCCTGGTCCCTCTTCCTCTTTCGGTCACTATTACCACCCGTGGCAGCCGGGTGGTTCGGACCTTTAGCTTAGCTTCCTCAGTTAGGTTGGTTTCCAGCATTGCCATCCTCTCAACTAACTCGGACACTGTGTGGAAGGTGCGGACAGAGCAGTAGGTTCGGAGCTCGACCCTAAGGCCTCTTATGAACCGACGTACCTGGACTGACTCGTCCTCCAGTTCCTTTCCCACATAGCGCCTGAGTCGGTTGAACTACTCTTCATACTCTCTAACCATCCTGCAACCCTGGACCAGGTCCAAGAATTTAGCCTCCAAGCGATCCCAAGCCTCTGCCGGGAAGTACTTGTGATTGAACTCAACCTCAAAGTCCGAGAAGCGCTCAATGCTTCCATTGGTACGCTTGTCTAGTGCTAACCACTAGTTATGAGCATCGCCCTCCAGGAAATGGACCGCTATGTCCTTCTGATAATCCTCTGGGCAACGGGTGGAGTTAAAGTCACGGACCAGCCTGCTCTTCCACTCATCAGCCTCCAATGGGTCCACACTTCCAGCAAAGTGTTTGGTGCCCATCTTAGCTATGTGCTCCAGTAGATTTAGGTAATCCATCTTCCTAACCGCCCTAGGTGGTGGATCAAGCTCATCCACCTCGGCCACCTGTTCCACCCGCCTACCAGTTAGGGGAATGGCCGTAGGAATGGTTCCCGTTTGACCCACAGACGAGTTCACTAGTGGTGTGAACGCTTGGGTCAGAGCTACCATCTGGGTGCCCATAGCTTTCATAGCCTCCAGCACATCCTTCATGGATGGCTCAGTAGCTGGATTGGCTAACCCAGCAGTCACATTGCCCATAATCTCTCCACGCCCATCCTGGTGACCAGCATGGGAGGACTCACCTTCATCCTCCAGATCCCTTTGCTGTTGTCCATCAGCTTCATCAGCTGGCCCCAACTCCTGGTCCAGCTGAGTTCCAGCTCCATCCCCACGAACCTCGGTTGGGTTGAGCTGAGCAGTTGGCAGTCCAGTGCCCACATTAGCCCCGTCTGGTTGGATAGGCAACATCACAGGTGGGTTAGTCCCATCCGCTTCAACAGGTCCAGACCCCCCAGCTGTTTCCTTACCCTTCCTTGAAGTCTTAGACTTCCTTGTACCCTTGGGTTCAAATCAACACTCAAGGTTCGCACATTAACGTTTGAATAAGCAAAACATACAATCGCTAAGACTAACACACAATCAATCAGACCTTACCATGAGACCCAGCCGGATGTGTGGTGATTTCCCCATAACCCATAACAATCCTAGAACCAACTCCGCTCTGATACAAACTTGTAAGACCCGATCCTGGTCCAAAGGACCCAACTAGGACCCGAAGCCTTACCATGACTATTCATGTAATTTCTGTTCACTTTTGAGGTCCAATATTTCTCTAAGTCATTTTCAATCATATGAGGTTCCACATTTCGATTCTTATTCCTATTCAGATAAGAGAAAATTGTATCTTTATTAATATAAAACATGTGATCCATTACATAGATTCAGTTGCATATTATGTGTTCATACTAACTAAACTATCCCACAACCCACACATCCATCCACGGCTCAGGTCTTCATGGTTCCTTGGCCTTGCCACGGTCCTGGTCTGATCCTGAAAGCAACATCATCACAAGACATATGTATGAGTACTATCTGATACCCTAACATACCAAGTCTACATTGCATGGTTCGGTTCTCCTATTCTATGCACTATATCTTACCCATTCAATTCACAAGGCACACGGCCACACCCAGGACATCCCCCAGGACGTCCTGGACAACTACTCAACACACGGCCTGAATGGTTCCATGTGGACCATTCCCTTTGTCCACACCAAACCACATTCGACCATGGCTGGTTCCCAAATCTGACTTATTCAAATCAATTCCCAAAAACTAATTAAAATTCATGAAAATTCCTAATAAATCCTAATTAAGAATAATCCATAATCAGAATCCAAAGAACCGGCCTTGATCCTATTGATCTCGGCCACGATCAGCCAAAATGGCCATAACTGACCATCCATGAATCAATTAGGTAAAACCTAATAAAACCCATGATAATTCATGATAAATCCCCACTAAGAGGAATCCAGGGTCGGAATTCAAAGAATCTCACCGGAGCATACAGAACCCGACCAAGACCAGTCCGGCCTAAGGCCAAGGACTATGTTCCTGGACCGGCCAAAGCCTTGGTCCAGTCACATTAGGATGAACTCGCCATCCATATAAAGAATATAAAATAGGAGAAGGAAATCAAATAAGAAAATGGGAAGAAATGGGTCTGGAACCACCAAACCAACCACAGCCACACGGCATCATGCCGCGGCCATGGCAGGATGGATCGGTCCATCCCACTCACCTTGGGCGTGCGCTTTGGAGTGCTCAAGCCCTTCTACAAATCCTTATCCTTGCCTCTGGTTCCCATCCTCAATCGATCTCCACTCCACACAAGCCAACTCCTGATCGGAATCAATCACCAACACACACAGCCAAGCCTTGATCTCTCTCTCTCTTTCTTTCTTTCTTTCTTTCTGTCACGATTTTGGCAGAGCTTTCCTTAGGGAAAATTGTGTCAATACTGGACCCCTAGGGTCTGTATTTAAAGGCCAGAACCGACCCCCAACTTCCTGGGCGAACAGGCATGACTTGTTGGCCGAATGGGTGCAACTTGCACCATTCGCACCCCTTCGCCCCAACTGCCTCCAGCCGCCCCTTCTCTCCCTTATCCTGTTCGATTGCAAGCTCCAGGGTCCTGTCCACTGCTTAGCCAACTTTTCCAAGACCCCAACTGGTCGGACCACCCTTGGCCACCCAGGCCGGCACCATAACCGCCCCTGACCCGAGTCCCTTGACTAAGACCCAAACCCTTCACCCAGCTGAGGTGAGCTTGTTGCTAGCTGCCCCAGCTAAGTGAGCTAGTGTTCCAGCTGCTGTAGCTGACCTGGTCGAGTGTGAGCTGTACCGAACTGTCCCGAGCTTGATCTAGCTGGCTGAACTAGATCCATACCTTGTACAACTGCCTTAGAACTCCTCCAACCTTTCCTCCCTAGCCTTCCTTCGATTCTGGTTAAGTCTCAGCCTACTGAGGACCTTAACCATCCGTTCCAGCCATGATACGCTTGTCCTTAGGTCATGTGACCTGACTGGTGCGTCTCCTCGTACCATGGCTGTGCCCGAAGGCCTTATCCAGATTCAGGGACATGACAAATCTCCCCCACTTGAGATGGATTCGTCCTCGAATCTGACCCTAGACTTGTTGCCATGGAAAACTGGCCATACCATTCTCGGAAGTCCGCTCTCATCCTTGCTTCGGTCTCCCAAGTTACTTGTTCTTGTCCATTGCAATCCCAAACAACTTTGACCATCTGTATGGTCTTCCTTCTCATAGCTTTCTCCATCCTATCTACAATCCGAATCGGCCTTGTCTCCAAGGTGAGGTTAGTGCCTAGATCCGCTGGAATCTCAGGGATAACTATGTCTTGATTCAAAAGACATTTTCTCAACTGAGATACATGGAACACATTGTGAAATGCATCCATCTTTGCCGGAAGGTTCAGCTTGTAAGCCACTGCACCAACCCTCTCTATGATCCTGAATGGACCCAAGTATCTTGGATCCAACTTCCTCCGGCCAGACACTCTTTTCTGGCCCTTAAAGGTAATCATCTTTAAGTAGACCATGTCGCCTATACTAAACTCCACATGCTTCCTTCTTCTATCCGCATAGGACTTGTGGCGGTCATGTGCTTCTTTCATCTTATCCTTTATAAACTTGTTCTTCTCAGTGGTCTCCTCCACAATCTCAGGCCCTATCATGCTGCTCTCCCCCACTTGGGTCCAGCATAACGGTTTCCTGCAAGGTCGCCCATACAAAGCCTCATAGGGTGACATCCCAATGCTAGTGTGATAGCTGTAGTTGTAAGCAAACTCCACCAAGGGCAGATGCCTCTCCCAAGAATCTCCCCAATCCAAGACGCACGCCCTAAGCATGTCCTCTAATGTCTGGATGGTTCTTTCGGACTGACCATCTGTTTGTGGATGATAAGATGTACTCATGTTCACCCTTGTTCCCAAGGCCTTTTGGAAAGCCTTCCAAAAGTAAGAAGCAAACCGAGGGTCCCTATCCAAAACAATACTGGCCGGCACTCCATGCAAGCGTACTATCTCGTCCATGTAGACCCGTACCAAAGGTTCCACACCATCAGTCTTCTTGATCGGGATGAAATGGGCTGACTTGGTTAAACGGTCCACCACCACCCATACCGAATCCTTCCTATTCCGGGTCGTGGGAAAACCAGACACAAAATCCATGCTGATATGATCCCACTTCCATTCTGGGATAGGTAGGTTCTGAAGTAACCCACTGGGTACCTGATTCTCTGCCTTAACGAGTTGGCAAGTAGGACACTTAGCCACCCATTCGGCCACATCAGTTTTCATACGGACCCAATGGTAATACCTCTTCATGTCCTTATACATCTTGTTCAGTCCCGGGTGCACAGAGAACTTAGACTTATGAGACTGACTCATAATCTCTTCCTTGAGCTCCCGCACATTCGGAACACTGATCCTTCCATGGACCAAGATGGTTCCATCTTGTGCAACCTGGTACTCCATCTTATCATTCCGCGAAACCTTTTGAAGGTTCTCGTCCAAGCCTTGTGCTTGCTTAATCCTAGAAAGAAGATCCGCCTGGTTCACTGCCTCCAAACCCAAGGGCTCGTCCTTGCTGGCCACTGTGTTCAGACGCAATGTCCGGACCATTCCTTCCAGCACCTCCGCCTCTCTTTCCGCTGAGACCTCAGCCCTCCTCCGGCTCAAGGCATCGGCCACCAAGTTTGCCTTACCGCGATGGTAAGCAATCTCTAGATTGTAATCGGCCACAAACTCCATCCACCTTCTTTGTCTCAAATTCAACTAAGGTTGAGTGAAAATATACTTGAGACTCTTGTGATCGGTTAAGATCTGAACTTTGGCTCCATACAAGTAAGATCGCCATATCTTGAGGGCAAACACCACTGCTGCCATTTCCAGGTCGTGGGTTGGGTAGTTCCCCACATGCTTCTTCAACTGTCTAGAGGCGTAGGCAATGACCTTACCGTGTTGAGTCAGTACACACCCCAATCCAGTGATGGACGCATCCGTGTATACCACGTACGGTTGGTCAGCCTCTGGCAGCACTAGGATAGGTGCGCCTGTCAACATGTCCTTCAAGGCAGAGAAACATTTCTCGCACTCCTCAGACCATACAAACTTCACATCCTTAACGGTTATTTGTCATTGGTTGAGCCAAGCTGGCAAACCCTTTGACAAACTTCCGGTAATATCCGGCCAGGCCTAGGAAACTCCTGACCTCTGTGGCATTCTTAGGCCGTTGTCATCCTTGTATGGCCTTTATCTTCTCAGGGTCCACTGAGACCCCCTGATCTGACACGATGTGTCCTAGGAACCCAACACTCCTTTGGCAGAAA
>MU107746.1:2577-13025 GCA_012274485.2 Sinapis alba | reverse complement strand
GGGAACAACATCTCTTTGCCAAGTTAAGCAAGTGTAGTTTTTGGCAAAGGAGTGTTGGGTTCCTTGGACACATCGTGTCAGATCAGGGGGTCTCAGTGGACCCTGAGAAGATAAAGGCCATACAAGGATGGCCACGGCCTAAGAATGCCACAGAGGTCAGGAGTTTCCTAGGCCTGGCCGGATATTACCGGAAGTTTGTCAAAGGGTTTGCCAGTTTGGCTTAACCCATGACACAACTAACCGATAAGGATGTGAAGTTTGTATGGTCTGAGGAGTGCGAGAAATGTTTCTCTGTCTTGAAGGACATGTTGACAGGAGCAGCTATCCTAGTGCTGCCAGAGGCTGACCAACCGTACGTGGTATACACGGATGCGTCCATCACTGGATTGGGGTGTGTTCTGACTCAACACGGTAAGGTCATTGCCTACGCCTCTAGACAGTTGAAGAAGCATGAGGGGAACTACCCAACCCACGACCTGGAAATGGCAGCAGTGGTGTTTGCTCTCAAGATATGGCGATCCTACTTGTATGGAGCCAAAGTTCAGATCTTAACCGACCACAATAGTCTCAAGTATATTTTCACTCAACCTGAGTTGAATTTGAGACAAAGAAGCTGGATGGAGTTTGTGGCCGATTACGATCTAGAGATTGCTTACCATCCCGGTAAGGCAAACTTTGTGGCCGATGCCTTGAGCCGGAGGAGGGCTGAGGTCTCAGCGGAAAGGGAGGCAGAGGTGCTGGAAGGAATGGTCCGGACATTGCGTCTGAACACAGTGGCCAGCGAGGACGAGCCCTTGGGTTTGGAGGCACTGAATCAAGTGATTCTTCTTTCTAGGATTAAGCAAGCAAAAGGTTTGGATGAGAACCTTCAGAAGGTTGCGCTGAATGATAAGACGGAGTACCAGGTTTCACAAGATGGAACAATCTTGGTCCATGGGAGGATCAGTGTTCCGAATGTGCGGGAACTCAAGGAAGAGATTATGGGTCAGTCTCATAAGTCTAAGTTCTCTGTGCACCCAGGACTGAACAAGATGTATAAGGACATGAAGAGGTATTACCATTGGGTCCGTATGAAGACTGATGTGGCCTAATGGGTGGCTAAGTGTCCTACATGTCAACTCGTTAAGGCAGAGAGAATCAGGTACCCAGTGGGTTTGTCATGTCCCTGAATCCGGATAAGGCCTTCGGGCACAGCCATGGTACGAGGAGACGCACCAGTCAGGTCACATGACCTAAGGACAAGCGTATCATGGCTGGAACGGATGGTTAAGGTCCTCAGTATGCTGAGACTTAACCAGAATCAAAGGAAGGCAAGGGAGGAAAGGTTGAAGGAGTTCTAAGGCAGTTGGACAAGNAGGGGATTGTCCTGGGGTAGTGAACGCGGCCGGAGGGCAAGTTATGAGTTCATTAGGGGTGATTCAGGACATCCCAGTGGTGATCCAAGACAGGGTCATGCCTGTGGATCTTGTGGTAGTCCACCTAAAGAATCACGAGGTGATATTAGGTGTGAACTGACTTGGAAAGAATCGGGCCACTCTTGATTGTCACCGGGGGGGGGGGCGTGCAGTTTGAGAGTGGGTGTGGACCCCTGATCAGGTTCCAAGGTATACGTCCGACCTCTGGATGCTTGGTGGTGTCAGCAATCCATGTTGAGAGGATGCTGAGGAAGGGTTGTGAGGCTTATTTGGCCACAATCACCACTAAGAAGGTCGTAGGGGGTGGTGACCCGGAGGGTATACCGCTGGTTCGCGAGTTCCATGATGTGTTTAGGTCCCTACAGGGCATTCCCCCTGATAGATCAGACCCACTCATAATAGAACTGGAACCAGGGACGGCCCCATTATCCAAAAGTTCCCTACAGGATGGCTCCTGCCGAGATGGCCGAGCTTAAGAACCAACTTGAGGAGTTGCTGGATAAGGGTTTTATAAGACCTAGTGTGTCACCCTGGGGAGCACCGGTTCTCTTTGTGAAAAGGAAGGATGGTAGCTTCAGATTATGCATTGACTATCGAGGACTGAATCGACTGTGAAGAACAAGTACCCATTACCTCATATAGATGAGTTGTTGGATCAGCTCAAGGGTGAAAAGTGGTTCTCTAAGGTCGATTTGGCTTCAGGGTATCATCAGATCCCTATTGAACCAAGTGATATTAGGAAGACAGCATTCCGAACTAGGTACGGCCACTATGAGTTTGTGGTCATGCCTTTCGGATTAACCAACGCACCAGCAGCCTTCATGAAGATGATGAATGGTATCTTCCGGGATTTCTTGGATGAATTTGTAATCATCTTCATAGATGACATATTAGTATATTCCAAGAGCAAGGAAGACCATGAAAGGCATCTAAGGGCGGTGTTGGGACGGTTGAGGGAACAACATCTCTTTGCCAAGTTAAGCAAGTGTAGTTTTTGGCAAAGGAGTGTTGGGTTCCTTGGACACATCGTGTCAGATCAGGGGGTCTCAGTGGACCCTGAGNTTGTCATGTCCCTGAATCCGGATAAGGCCTTCGGGCACAGCCATGGTACGAGGAGACGCACCAGTCAGGTCACATGACCTAAGGACAAGCGTATCATGGCTGGAACGGATGGTTAAGGTCCTCAGTATGCTGAGACTTAACCAGAATCAAAGGAAGGCAAGGGAGGAAAGGTTGAAGGAGTTCTAAGGCAGTTGGACAAGGTATGGATCTAATTCAGCCAGCTAGATCAAGCTCGGGACAGTTCGGTGCAGCTCACACTCGACCAGGTCAGCTACAGAAGCTTGACCACTAGATTAAGTCAGCTCCGGTAGCTGGACCACTAGCTCACTTAGCTGGGGCAGCTAGCAACCAGCTCACCTCAGCTGGGTGAAGGGTTTGGGTCAGTTATGGCCATTTTGGCTGATTGTGGCCGAGATCAATAGGATCGAGGCCGGTTCTTTGGATTCTGATTATGGATTATTCTTAATTAGGATTTATTAGGAATTTTCATGAATTTTAATTAGTTTTTGGGAATTTATTTGAGTAGGTCAGATTTGGGAACCAGCTATGGTCGATTGTGGTTTGGTGTGGACAGAGGGAATGGTCCACATGGAATCAGTCAGGCCGTGTGTTGAGTAGTGGTCCAGGACGTCCTGGGGATGTCCTGGGTGTGGCCGTGTGCCTTGTGAATTGAATGGATATGATATAGTGCATAGAATAGGAGAACCGAACAATGCAATGTAGAGTTGGTATGTTAGGGTATCGGATTGTACTCATACATATGTCTTGTGATGATGTTGCTTTCAGGATCAGACCAGGACCGTGGCAAGGCCAAGGAACCATGAAGACCTAAGCCGTGGATGGATGTGTGGGTTGTGGGATAGTTTAGTTAGTATGAACACATAAACTTATGATAGCCTATTGTGAAACTGAATCTATGTATTGGATCACAAGTTTTTTATTAATAAAGATAAAATTTCTCTTATCTGAATAGGAATAAGAATCGAAATGTGGAACCTCATATGATTGAAAAGGACTTAGAGAAATATTGGACCTTAAAAGTGAACAAAAATTACATGAATAGTTTGGTAAGGCTTCGGGTCCTAGTTGGGTCCTTTGGACCAGGATCGGGTCTTACAGGGTTACTTCAGAATCTACCTATCCCAGAATGGAAGTGGGATCATATCACCATGGATTTTGTGTTTGGTTTTCCCACGACCCGGAACAGGAAGGACTCGGTATGGGTGGTGGTAGACCGTTTAACCAAGTCAGCCCATTTCATACCAATCAAGAAGACTGATGGTGTGGAGCCTTTGGTACGGGTATACATGGACGAGATAGTACGCTTGCATGGACTGCCGGCTAGTATTGTTTCGGATAGGGATCCTCGGTTTGCTTCTTACTTCTGGAAGGCTTTCCAAAAGGCCTTGGGAACAAGGGTGAACATGAGTACATCTTATCATCCACAAACAGATGGTCAGTCCGAAAGAACCATCCAGACATTGGAGGACATGCTTAGGGCATGTGTCTTGGATTGGGGAGATTCTTGGGAGAGACATCTGCCCTTGGTGGAGTTCGCTTACAACAACAGCTATCACACTAGCATTGGGATGTCACCCTATGAGGCCTTGTATGGGCGACCTTGCAGGACACCATTATGCTGGACCCAAGTGGGGGAGCGCAGCATGATAGGGTCTGAGATTGTGGAGGAGACCACGGAGAAGATCAAGTTTATAAAGGATAAGATGAAAGAGGCACAGGACCGCCACAAGTCCAATGCGGATAGAAGAAGGAAGCATGTGGAGTTTAGTATAGGCGACATGGTCTACTTAGAGATGATTACCTTTAAGGGCCAGAAAAGAGTGTCTGGCCAAAGGAAGTTGGATCCAAGATACTTGGGTCCATTCAGGATCATAGAGAGGGTTGGTGCGGTGGCTTACAAGCTGAACCTTCCGGCAAAGATGGATGCATTTCACAATGTGTTCCATGTATCTCAGTTGAGGAACTGTCTTTTCGATCAAGACATAGTTATCCCTGAGATTCCATCGGATCTAGGCACAAACCTCACCTTGGAGACAAGGCCAATTCGGACTGTAGATAGAATGGAGAAAGCTATGAGAAGGAAGACCATAGAGATGGTCAAAGTTGTTTGGGATTGCAATGGACAAGAACAAGTAACTTGGGAGACCGAAGCCAGGATGAGAGCGGACTTCCGAGAATGGTATAGCCAGTTTTCCATGGCGACAAGTCTAGGGTCGGATTCGAGGACGAATCCATCTCAAGTGGGGGAGACTTGTCATGTCCCTGAATCTGGATAAGGCCTTCGGGCACAGCCATGGTACGAGGAGACACACCAGTCAGGTCACATGACCTAAGGACAAGCGTATCATGGCTGGAACGGATGGTTAAGAGCCTCAGTAGGCTGAGACTTAACCAGAATCGAAGGAAGGCAAGGGAGGAAAAGTTGGAGGAGTTCTAAGACAGTTGGACAAGGTATGGATCTAGTTCAGCCAGCAAGATCAAGCTCGGGACAGTTCGGTGCAGCAGTCAGCTCACACTCGACCAGGTCAGCTACAGCAGCTGGACCACTAGACTAAGTCAGCTCCGGTAGCTGGACCACTAGCTCACTTAGCTGGGGCAGCTAGCAACCAGCTCACCTATGCTGGGCGAAGGGTTTGGGTCTTAGTCAAGGGACTCGGGTCAGTGGCGGTTATGGTGCCGGCCTGGGTGGCAAAGGGAGGTCCAACCAGTTGGGGTCTTGGACAATTTTTCTGAGCAGTGGACAGGACCCTGGAGCTTGCATTCGAACAGGATAAGGGAGAGAGGGGTGGTTGGAGGCAGTTGGGACGAAGGGGTGCGAATGGTGCAAGTTGCACCCATTCGGCCACCAAGTCATGCCTGTTCGCCCAGGCAGTTGGGGGTCGGTTCTGGCCTTTAAATACAGACCCTAGGGGTCCAGAATTGAGACAATTTTCCCTAAGGAAAGCTCTGCCAAAATCATGACAGAGAGAAAGAAAGAAAGAGAGAGAGAGAGAGAGATCAAGGCTTGGCTGTGTGTGTTGGTGATTGATTCCGATCAGGAGTTGGCTGGTGTGGAGTGGAGATCGATTGAGGATGGGAACCATAGGCAAGGATAAGGATTTGGAGAAGGGCTTGAGCACTCCAGAGTGCACGCCCAAGGTGAGTGGGATGGACCGAACCATCCTGCCATGGCCGCGGTGTGATGCCGCGTGGGCTGTGGTTGGTTTGGTGATTCCAGACCCATTTCTTCCCCTCTTCTTACTGATTTCCTTATCCTCCTTTATATTCTTTATATGGATGGCGAGTTCATCTTGATGTGACTGGACCAAGGCCTTGGCCGGTCCAGGAACATAGTCCTTGGCCTTAGGCCGGACTGGTCTTGGTCGGGTTCTGTATGCTCCGGTGGGATTCTTTGAATTCCGACCATGGATTTCTCTTAGTGGCAATTTATCATGAATTATCATGGATTTTATTAGGTTTTACCTAATTGATTCATGGATGGTCAGTTATGGCCATTTTGGCTGATTGTGGCCGAGATCAATAGGATCGAGGCCGATTCTTTGGATTCTGATTATGGATTATTTTTAATTAGGATTTATTAGAAATTTTCATGAATTGTAATTAGTTTTTGGGAATTTATTTAAATAGGTCAGATTTGGGAACCAACCATGGTCGATTGTGGTTTGGTGTGGACAAAGGGAATGGACCACATTGAATCGGTCAGGCCGTGTGTTGAGTAGTGGTCAAGGACGTCCTGGGGGATTTCCTGGGTATGGCCGTGTGCCATGTGAATTAAATGGATAGGATATAGATTATAGAATATGAGAACCGAACCATGCAATGTAGACTTGGTATGTTAGGGTATCGGATTGTACTCATACATATGTCTTGTGATGATGTTGCTTTCAGGATCAGACCAGGACCATGGCAAGGCCAAGGAGCCATGAAGACCTGAGCCGTGGATGGATGTGTGGGTGGTTGTGGGATAGTATATTAGTATGAACTCATAAACTTATGGTAGCCTATTGTGCAACTGAATCTATGTATTGGATCACAAGTTTTATATTAATAAAGATACAATTTCTCTTATCTGATTAGGTATAAGAATCGAAATGTGGAACCTCATATGATTGAAAATGATTTAGAGAAATATTGGACGTTAAAAGTGAACAAAAATTACATGTATAATTGGGTAAGGCTTCGGGTCCTAGTTGGGTCCTTTGGACCAGGATCGGGACTTACAAATCATATCAGCCTATCAGTACGTATGAGTCAATTTTTCATGGCCTGATGAACCACCCTGGACAGTCCTTGGTCCTTCCAGGCAGTACGGATGGCTGATTGTATAATCCTATTTGTACGTATGGATCATTTTTCATGTACTGATGGGACCAGTTTGGACAGTCCATTGTCGGTTGAGTTAAATCCTTCCTTTAAGTACGGTTAAGGCTGATCATATCAGCCTATCAGTACGTATGGGTTGATTTTTCATTGCCTGATGGACAAGGCTGGACAGTCCTTGGTCCACCCAGGCAGTATGGATGGCTGATCGTATCAGTCTATCAGTACGTATCGGTCATTTTTCATGTACTGATGGGACAAGTTCGGACAGTCCATGGTCCGTTGAGTTAAATCCTTCCATTCACTTTGGATAACGCTTATCATTTCACCCTGTTAGTACGTATGGGTCGATTTTTCATGGCCTAATGGACTAGTATGAACAGTCCTTGGTCCTTCCAGGCAGTACGGATGGCTGATCGTACAAGCCTATCAGTACGTATGGGTCATTTTTATGTACTATTGGGACCCGTCCCGACAGTCCATGGTCCGCTGAGTTAAATCCTTCCATTCAGTATGGTTTAGACTGATCATATCAGCCTATCAGTACGTATGAGTCGATTTTTCATGGCCTGATGGACCAGTCTGGAAAGTCCTTGGTCCTTCCAGGCACTACGGATGGCTTATCGTACCAGCCTATCAGTACGTATGGGTCATTTTTCATGTACGGATAGGACCAGTTTGGACAGTCCATTGTCGGTTGAGTTAAATCCTTCCTTTAAGTACGGTTAAGGCTGATCATATCAGCCTATCAGTACGTATGGGTCGATTTTTCATTGTATGATGGACAAGGCTGGACAGTCCTTGGTCCACCCAGGCAGTACGGATGGCTGATCATATCAGCCTATCAGTACGTATGAGTCATTTTTCATGTACTGATGGGACGAGTCCGGACAGTCCATGGTCCGTTGAGTTAAATCCTTCCATTCAGTTTGGATAAGGCTTATCATTCCAGCCTATCAGTACGTATGGGTCGATTTTTCATGGCCTGATGGACCAGTCTGGACAGTCCTTTGTCCTTCCAAGCAGTACGGATGGCTGATCGTACCAGCCTATCAATACGTATGGGTCATTTTTAATGTACTTTTGGGACCAGTCCGGACAGTCCATGGTCCGCTGAGTTAAATCCTTCCATTCAGTATGGTTAAGACTGATCTAATCAGCCTATCAGTACGTATGAGTCGATTTCTCATGGCCTGATGGACCAGTCTGGACAGTCCTTTGTCCTTCCAGACACTACGTATGGCTTATCGTACCAGCCTATCAGTACGTATGGGTCATTTTTCATGTACTGATAGGACCAGTTTGGACAGTCCATTGTCGGTTGAGTTAAATGCTTCCTTTAAGTACGGTTAAGGCTGATCATATCAGCCTATCGGTCTGTATGGGTCGATTTTTCATTGCCTGATGGACAAGGCTGGACAGTCCTTGGTCCACCCAGGCAGTACGGATGGCTGATCGTATCATCCTATCAGTACGTATGGGTCATTTTTCATGTAATGATGGGACGAGTCCGGACAGTCCATGGTCCATTGAGTTAAATCCTTCCATTCAGTTTGGTTAAGGCTTATCATATCTGCCTATCAGTACGTATGGGTCGATTTTTCATGACCTGATGGACCAGTCTGGACAGTCCTTGGTCCTTCCAGGCAGTACGGATGGCTGATCGTACCAGCCTATCATTACGTATGGGTCATTTTTAATGTACTTTTATGACCAGTCCGGACAGTCCATGGTCCGCTGAGTTAAATCCTTCCATTCAGTATGGTTAAGGCTGATCATATCAGCCTATCAGTACGTATGGGTCGATTTTTCATGGCCTGATAGACCAGTTTGGACAGTTCTTGGTCCTTCTAGGCAGTACAGATGGATGATCATACCAGCCTATATGTACGTATGGGTCATTTTTAATGTACTGTTGGGACAGTCCCGACAGTCCATGGTCCGTTGAGTTAAATCCTTCCAATCAGTACGGTTAAGGCTGATCATATCAGCCTATCAGTACGTATGAGTCAATTTTTCATGGCCTGATGGACCAGTTTGGACAGTCCTCTGTCCTTCCAGGCCGTACGGATGGATGATCGTATCAGCCTATCAGTACGTAAGGGTCATTTTTCATGTACTGATAGGACCAGTCCGGACAGTCCATGGTCCATTGAGTTAAATCCTTCCATTCAGTTTGGATAAGGCTTATCATTTCAGCCTATCAGTACGTGTGGGTCGATTTTTCATGGCCTGATGGACCAGTCTGGACAGTCCTTGGTCCTTCCAGGCAGTACGGATGGCTGATCGTACCAGCCTATCGGTACGTATGGGACATTTTTCATGTACTGATAGGACCAGTTTGGACAGTCCATTGTCGGTTGAGTTAAATCCTTCCTTTAAGTACGGTTAAGGCTGATCATATCAGCCTATCAGTACGTATGGGTCGATTTTTCATTGCCTGATGGACAAGGCTGGACAGTCCTTGGTCCACCCAGGCAGTACGGATGGCTGATCATATCAGCCTATCAGTACGTATGGGTCATTTTTCATGTACTGATGGGACGAGTCCGGACAGTCCATGGTCCGTTGAGTTAAATCCTTCCATTCAGTTTGGATAAGGCTTATCATTCCAGCCTATTAGTACGTATGAGTCGATTTTTCATGGCCTGATGGACCAGTCTGGACAGTCCTTGGTCCTTCCAAGCAGTACGGACGGCTGGTCGTACCAGCCTATCAATACATATGGGCATTTTTAATGTACTTTTGTGACCAGTCCGGACAGTCCATGGTCCGATGAGTTAAATCCTTCCATTCAGTATGATTAAGACTGATCGAATCAGCCTATCAGTATGCATGAGTCAATTTCTCATGGCCTGATGGACCAGTCTGGACAGTCCTTGGTCCTTCCAGACACTACGGATGGCTTATCGTACCAGCCTATCAGTACGTATGGGTCATTTTTCATGTACTGATAGGACCAGTTTGGACAGTCCATTGTCGGTTGAGTTAAATGCTTCCTTTAAGTACTGTTAAGGCTGATCATATCAGCCTATCGGTTTGTATGGGTCGATTTTTCATTGCCTGATGGACAAGGCTGGACAGTCCTTGGTCCACCCAGGCAGTACGGATGGCTGATTGTATCATCCTATCAGTACGTATGGGTCATTTTTCATGTAATGATGGGACGAGTCCGGACAGTCCATGGTCCATTGAGTTAAATCCTTCCCTTCAGTTTGGTTAAGGCTTATCATTTCAGCCTATCAGTACGTATGGGTCGATTTTTCATGACCTGATGGACCAGTCTGGACAGTCCTTGGTCCTTCCAGGCAGTACAGATGGCTGATCGTACCAGCCTATCATTACATATGGGTCATTTTTAATGTACTTTTATGACCAGTCCGGACAGTCCATGGTCCGCTGAGTTAAATCCTTCCATTCAGTATGGTTAAGGCTGATCATATCAGCCTATCAGTACGTATGGGTCGATTTTTCATGGCCTGATAGACCAGTTTGGACAGTTCTTGGTCCTTCTAGGCAGTACAGATGGATGATCATACCAGCCTATATGTACGTATGGGTCATTTTTAATGTACTGTTGGGACAGTCCCGACAGTCCATGGTCCGTTGAGTTAAATCCTTCCAATCAGT
>MU107745.1:0-15465 GCA_012274485.2 Sinapis alba | reverse complement strand
CAGTCCGGCCAAAGGCCAAGGACTATGTTCCTGGACCAGCCAAGGCCTTGGTCCAGTCACACTAAGATTGAAACGCCAACCACATAAAAAATATAGATGAAGATAAGTTAATCAGTAAGGAGATGGGAAGAAATGGGTCTGGATTCACCAAACCGACCACAGACCACACGGCATCACACCGCAGCCATAGCAGGATGGTTCGGTCCATCCCACTCACCTTGGGCGTGCGCTCTGGAGTGCTCAAGACCTTCTCCAAGTCCTTATACTTGCTTCTAGTACCCATACTCAATCGATCTCCACTCCACACAAGCTAAGTCCTGATTAGAAATCAATCTCCAACACACACAGCCAAGCCTTGATCGATCTCTCTCTTTCTTTCTTTCTTTCTTTCTTTATCTATGTCACGATTTGGGCAGAGATTTCCTTAGGGAAAATTGTGTGAATTCTGGACCCCTAGGGTCTGTTTTTAAAGGCAAGAATCGACCCTTAACTGCCTGGTTGAACAGGCATGACTTGGTGGCCGAATGGGTGCAACTTGTACACTTCGCACCCCTTCGTCCTAACCTCATCCAACCGCCTCTCTCTACCTTATCATGTTCGAATGGAAGCCCCATGGTCCTGTCCACTGCCCTGCCTACTTATGCCCAGCCTTGATACGCTTGTCTTTAGGTCACATGACCTGACTGATGCGTCTCCTCGTACCATGGCCGAGCCCAGTGCCTTTATCTAGGTTTGGGAAAGCTACAAATAGGCTGATATGTACAAATAGGCTGATATGATCAGCCTTATCCGTACTGAATGGAAGGATTTAAATCAACGGATCATGGACTATCCAGATTGGTTCCATCAGTACATGAAAAATGACCCATACGTATTGATAGGCTGATACGATTAGCCATCCGTACTGCCTGGATGGACCAAGGACTCTCCAGACTGGTCCATCAGGACATGAAAAGTCGACCCATACGTACTGATAGGCTGATATGATCACTGTTAACCGTAATGAATGGAAGGATTTAATTCAACGGACCATTGACTGTCTGGACCGGTCCCATCAGTACATGAAAAAAGACCCATACGTACTGATAGGCTTATACGATCAGCCATCCATACTGCCTGTAAGGACCAAGGACTGTCCTGACTGGTCCATCAGGCCATGAAAATTCTACCCATATGTACTGATAGGCTGATATGATCAGCCTTATCTGTACAGATTGGAAAGATTTAACTCAACGGACCATGGACTGTCCAGACTGGTCCCATCAGTACATGAAAAATGACCCATACGTACTGATAGGCTGATACAATTAGCCATCCGTACTGCCTGGATGGACCAACGACTGTCCATACTGGTCCATCAGGCCATGAAAAATCGACCCATACGTACTGATAGGCTGACATGATCAGCCTTAACCGTACTGAATGGAATGATTTAACTCAACGGACCATGGACTGGCCGGAATAATCCCATCAGTACATGAAAAATGACCCATACATACTGATAGGCTGATACGATCAACCATTTTTACTGCTTGGAAGGACAAGTGACTGTCCAAACTGGTCCATCAGGCCATAAAATATCGACCCATACGTACTGATAGGTTATATGATCAGCCTTATCCATACTGAATGGAAGGATTTAACTAAATGGACCATGGACAGTCCGGACTGGTCCCATCAGTGCACCAAAAATTTCCCATACGTAGTGATAGGCTGATACGATCAGATAGGCTGATACGATCAGCCATACATACTGCCTGGAAGGACCAATGACTGTCCAGACTGGTCCATCAGGCCATGAAAAATCGACCCACATGTATTGATAGGCTGATATGATCAGCCTTTTCCGTACTGAATGGAGGGATTTAACTCAACAGACCATGGACTGTCCAGACTGGTCCCATCAGTACATGAAAAATGACTAATACGTACTAATAGGCTGATAAGATCAGCCATCCGTACTGCCTGGATGGATAAAGGACTGTCCAGAGTGGTCCATCAGGCCATGAAAAATCGACCCATACGTACAACTAGGCTGATATGATCAGTGTTAACCGTACTGAATGGAAGGATTTTATTCAACATACCATGGACTGTCCGTACTGGTCCCATCAGTACACCAAAAATGACCCATATGTACTGATAGGCTTATACGATCAGCAATCCGTACTGCCTGGAAGGACCAAGGACGTTCTAGACTGGTCCATCAGGCCATGAAAAATCGACCCATACGTACTAATAGGCTGATATGATCAGCCTTAACCGTACGAAATGGAAGGATTTAACTCAACGGACCATGGACTTGCCGGACTAATCCCATCAGTACATGAAAAAAACCTATACATACTGATAGGCTGATACGATCAGCCATCCGTACTGCCTGGAATGACAAGGGACTGTCCAGAATGGTCCATCAGGCCATGAAATGTTGATCTATACGTACTGATAGGTTGATATGATCAGCCTTATCCATACTGAATGGAAGGATTTAATTAAATGGACCATTGACTGGGCCCATCAGTACACCAAAAATGACCCATACATACTGATAGGCTGATACGATCAGCCATCCGTACTGTCTGGAAGGACCAAAGACTGTCCAGACTTGTCCATCAGGTCATGAAAAATCGACCCATACGTACTAATAGGCTGATATGATCAGCCTTATCCGTACTGAATAGAAGGATTTAACTCAACAGACCATGGACTGTCCAGACTGGCCCCATCAGGACATGAAAAATGACCCATACATATTGATAGGCTGATACGATCAGCCATCCGTACTGTCTGGAAGGACCATGGGCTGTCCAGACTGGTCCATCAAGCCTTGAAAAATGAACCCATATGTACTGATAGGCTAATATGATCAGCCTTATCCAAACTGAATGGAATGATTTAACTCAACAGACCATGGACTGTCAGGACTGGTCCCATCAGTAAACGAAAAATAAGATTAGCCATTAGTACTGCCTGGATAGACCAAGGATTGTCCAGAGTGGTCCATCAGGCCATGAAAAATCAACCCATTCGTTCTGATAGGCTGACATGATCAGCCTTAACCGTACTGAATGGAAGGATTTAACTCAACGGACCATGGACTGGTCGGAATAATCCATCAATACATGAAAAATGACCCATACATAATGATAGGCTGATACGATCAGCCATTCGTACTTCCTGGAAGGACAAGGGACAGTCCAGACTGGTCCATCAGGCCATGAAATATCGACCCATACATACTGATAGGTTGATATGATCAGCCGTATCCGTATTGAATGGAAGCATTTAATTAAATGGACCATGGACAGTACAGACTGGTGCCATCAGTACACCAAAAATGACCCATACGTACTGATAGGCTGATACGATCAGCCATCCGTACTGTCTGGAAGGACCACGGACTGTCCTGACTTGTCCATCAGGCCATGAAAAATCGACCCATACATACAAATAGGCTGATATGATCAGCCTTATCCGTACTGAATAGAAGGATTTAACTCAACAGACCATGGACTGTCCAGACTGGTCCCATCAGTACATGAAACGATTAGGCTGATATGATCAGCCATCCGTACTGCCTGGATGGACCACGGACTGTCAAGAGTGGTCCATCAGGCCATGAAAAATCGACCGATAAGTACTGATAGGCTGATATGATCAGCCTTAACCGTTCTGAATGGAAGGATTTAACTTAACAGACAATGGACTGGCCGGAATAATCCCATCAGTACATGAAAAATGACCCATACATGCTGATAGGCTGATACAATCCGCCATCCGTACTGGCTGGATGGACCAAGGACTGTCAAGAGTGGTCCATCAGGCCATGAAATATCGATCTGTACGTACTGATAGGCTGATATGATCAGCCTTAACCATACTGAATAGAAGGATTTAACTTAACTGACCATGGACTATCCAGATTGGTCCCATCAGTACATAAAAATGACCCTTACGTACTGATAGGCTGATACGATCATCAATCCATACTGCCTGGAAGGACCAAGGACGTTCCAGACTGGTCCATCAGGCCATGAATAATCGACCCATACGTACTAATAGGAGGATTGATCAGCCTTAGCCGTACTGAATGGAAGGATTTAACTCAATGGACCATGGACTTGCCGGACTAATCCCATCAGTACCTGAAAAATGACCCATACGTACTGATAGGCTGATACGATCAGCCATCCGTACTGCCTGAAAGGACAAGGGACTGTCCAGACTGGTCCATCAGGCCATGAAATATCAACCCATACGTACTAATAGGTTGATATGATCAGCCTTATCCGTACTGAATGGAAGGATTTAATTAAATGGACCATGGACAGTACAGATTGGTCCCATCAGTACACCAAAAATGACCCATACGTACTGATAGGCTGATATGATCAGCCATCCGTACTGTCTGGAAGGACCAAGGACTGTCCAGACTTGTTTATCAGGCCATGAAAAATCGACCCATACGTACTAATTTGCTGATCTGATCAGCCTTATCCGTACGGAATGGAAGGATTTAACTCAACGGACCATGGACTTGCCGGACTAATCCCATCAGTACATGAAAAATGACCTATACATACTGATAGGCTGATACGATCAGCCATCCGTACTGCCTGGAATGACAAGGGACTGTCCAGAATGGTCCATCAGGCCATGAAATGTTGACCTATACGTACTGATAGGTTGATATGATCAGCCTTATCCATACTGAATGGAAGGATTTAATTAAATGGACCATGGACTGGCCGGAATAATCCCATCAGTACATGAAAAATGACCCATACATACTGATAGGCTGATACGATCAACCATTCTTACTGCTTGGAAGGACAAGTGACTGTCCAAACTGGTCCATCAGGCCATAAAATATCGACCCATACGTACTGATAGGTTGATATGATCAGCCTTATCCATACTGAATGGAAGGATTTAACTAAATGGACCATGGACAGTCCGGACTGGTCCCATCAGTTCACCAAAAACTTCCCATACGTACTGATAGGCTGATACGATCAGACATACGTACTGCCTGGAAGGACCAAGGACTGTCCAGACTGGTCCATCAGGCCATGAAAAATCAACCCACATGTATTGATAAGGCTGATATGATCAGCCTTATCCGTACTGAATGGAAGGATTTAACTCAACAGACCATGGACTGTTCAGACTGGTCCCATCAGTACATGGAAAACGACTAATACGTACTAATAGGGTGATACGATCAGCCATCCGTACTGCCTGGATGGATAAAGGACTGTCCAGAGTGGTCCATCAGGCCATGAAAAATTGACCCATACGTACAACTAGGCTGATATGATCATTGTTAACCGTACTGAATGGAAGGATTTAATTCAACATACCATGGACTGTTCGTACTGGTCCCATCAGTACACCAAAAATGACCCATATGTACTGATAAGCTGATACGATCAGCCATCCGTACTGTCTGGAAGGACCAAGAACTGTCCAGACTTGTCCATCAGGTCATGAAAAATCGACCCATACGTACTAATAGGTTGATATGATCAGCCTTATCTTTACTGAATAGAAGGATTTAAGTCAACAGACCATGGACTGTCTAGACTGGCCCCATCAGTACATGAAAAATGACCGATACGTACTGATAGGCTAATACGATTAGCCATTAGTACTGCCTGGATGGACCAAGGATTGTCCAGAGTGGTCCATCAGGCCATGAAAAATCAACCCATTCGTACTGATAGGCTGACATGATCAGCCTTAACCGTACTGAATGGAAGGATTTAACTCAACAGACCATGGACTGGCCAGAATAATCCCATCAATACATGAAAAATGACCCATACATACTGATAGGCTGATACGATCAGCCATTCGTACTGCCTGTAAGGACAAGGGACAGTCCAAAGTGGTCCATCACGCCATGAAATATCTACCCATACGTACTGATAGGTTTATATGATCAGCCTTAACCATAATGAATGGAAGGATTTAACTAAATGGACCATGGACAGTCCGGACTGGTCCCATCAGTGCACCAAAAATGACCCATACGTACTCATAGGCTGATACGATCAGCCATCCTTACTGCCTGGAAGGACCAAGGACTGTCCAGACTGGTCCATCAGGCCATGAAAAATCGACCCACATGTACTGATAGGCTGATATGATCAGCCTTATCCGTACTGAATGGAAGGATTTAACTCAACAGACCAAGGACTGTCCAGACTGGTCCTATCAGTACATGAAAATGACGAATACATACTAATAGGCTGATACGATCAGCCATCCATACTGCCTTGATGGATAAAGGATTGTCCAGAGTGGTCTATCAGGCCATGAAAAATCGACCCATACGTACAACTAGGCTGATATGATTAGTGTTAACCGTACTGAATGGAAGGATTTAATTCAACATACCATGGACTGTCCGTACTGTTCCCATCAGTACACCAAAAATGACCCATATGTACTGATAGGCTGATACGATCAGCAATCCATACTGCCTGGAAGGACCAAGGACGTTCCAGACTTGTCCATCAGGCCATGAAAAATCGACCCATACGTACTAATAGGAGGATATGATCAGCCTTAGCCGTACTGAATGGAAGGATTTAACTCAATGGACCATGGACTTGCCGGACTATTCCCATCAGTACATGAAAAATGTCCTATACGTACTGATAAGCTGATACGATCAGCCATCCGTACTGCCTGGGAGGACAAGGGACTGTCCAGACTGGTCCATCAGGCCATGAAATATCGACCCATATGTACTGATAGGTTGATATGATCAGCCTTATCCGTACTGAATGTAAGGATTTAATTAAATGGACCATGGACAGTACAGACTGGTCCCATCAGTACACCAAAAATGACCCATACATACTGATAGGCTGATATGTTCAGCCATCCGTACTGTCTGGAAGGACCAAGGACTGTCCAGACTTGTCCATCAGGCCATGAAAAATCGACCCATACGTACTAATAGGCTGATATGATTCGCCTTATCCGTACTGAATAGAAGGATTTAACTCAACAGACCATGGACTGTCCAGACTGGTCCCATCAGTACATGAAAAATGACCCTTACATTCTGATAGGCTGATACAATTAGCCATCCGTACTGCCTGGATGGACCACAGACTGTCCAGAGTGGTCCATCAGGCCATGAAAAATCGCCCATAAGTACTGATAGGCTGATATGATCAGCCTTAACCGTTCTGAATGGAAGGATTTAACTTAACAGACAATGGACTGGCCAAAATAATCCCATCAGTACATGAAAAATGACTCATACATACTGATAGGCTGATACGATCAGCCATCTGTACTGCCTCGAAGGATAAGGGACTGTCCAAACTGGTCCATCAGGCCATGAAATATCGACCCATATGTACTGATAGGCTTATATGATCACCCTTAACCATACTGAATGGACTGTCAAGTTTGGTCCCATCAGTACATGAAAAATGACCCATACGTACTGATGACTAATACGATCAGNAAAAATGACCCATACATACTGATAGGCTGATACGATCAGCCATCTGTACTGCCTCGAAGGATAAGGGACTGTCCAAACTGGTCCATCAGGCCATGAAATATCGACCCATATGTACTGATAGGCTTATATGATCACCCTTAACCATACTGAATGGACTGTCAAGTTTGGTCCCATCAGTACATGAAAAATGACCCATACGTACTGATGACTAATACGATCAGCCATCCGTCTTGCATGGATGGACCAAAGACTGTCCAGACTGGTCCATAAGGCCATGAAAAATCTACCCATACATACTGATAGGCTGATAAGATCAGCTTTCCCTATACTGAATGGAAAGATTTAACTAACCAAACCATGGACTGTCTAGATTGATCCCATAAGTACATGAAAAATGACCCATACGTAGTGATAGGCTAATATGATCAGCCATCCGTACTGCCTGGATGGACCAAGGACTGTCCTGACTGGTCCATCAGGCCAAGAAAAATCTACCTACACGTATTGATAGGCTTATATGATCAGCCTTATTCGTACTGAATGGAAGGATTTAACTCAACGGAGCATAGACTGTCCAGACTAGTCCCATCAGTACATGAAAAATGACCCATACGTACTGATAGGCTGATACGATCAGCCATCCATACTTCTTGGAAGCACCAAGGACTGTCCAGACTGGTCCATCAGGCCAAGAAAAATCAACCCACACGTACTGATAGACTGATATGATCAGCCTTATCCGTTCTGAATGGAAGGTTTAATTTAACGGACCATGGACTATCCTGACTGGTCCCATCAGGACATTAAAAATAAGCCATACTAATAGGCTGATACGATTAGCCATCCAGACTGGGTCAGTAGGCCATGAAAAATCTACCCATATGTACTGATAGGCTGTTAGGATCAGCCTTATCCAAACTGAATGGAAGGATTTAACTCAACGGACCATTGACTGTCTGGACTGGTCCCATCAGTACATGAAAAATGACCCATACGTACTGATAGGCTGATACCATAAGCCATTTGTACTGCCTAGAAAGACCAAGGACAGTCTAGAATTGTCCATCAGACCATTAAAAATTGACCCATACGTACTGATAGGCTGATATGATAAGCCTTATCCGTACTGAATGGAAGGATTTAACTCAACAGAGCATGGACTGTCCAGACTAGTCCCATCAGAACATGAAAAATGACCCATATGTACTGATAGGCTGATATGATCAGCCATCCGTACTACTTGGATGCACCAAGGACTGTCTAGAATGGTCCATCAGGCCAAGAAAAATTGACCTACACGTACTGATAGGCTGATATGATCAGCCTTCTCCATCATAGTAATCCATTTGAGAGCTTCAATAGGATCTGATCCTCCCTTGTATCTGTAAGATCCGATGTTCTTCATGGTAGATAACAGCTTGGAAACTTCAAGGGTATCAGTATGTGTGCTTCGGTTACTAAGTGCCTGGGCCATCACGTCGTACAAAAGCTTCAAAGTGTTTTCTGCTCCTTGATCTTGTGGTCTTTCTGTGGCACGGTTCTGATCTGGTCTCGGGTTTGATTGAGCAGATTGATCATACTGATGTCTCTGCTCCCAATTACGACTTGGACTAACGCTCGCCAAACTGTCTTTTCTTGTATCTCTGGTCCTGTTGCCATACACCGGAAAAGATCGTGTTCTCTGCAGAGGGCTCCTGTCGTGTCCAAACATCTTACTAACGTCATTTCCAGCCTCTTGATCTGATCTGTAACCCAATCCTCTTCTTGCTGGAACCCTACCCTCTCCGCAAATCCGATCTCGTCCATCATTACCTATCCCGCGATTAGCCATCTGCACGCACATAAAAGGGTAAGTCCTATTCCTATTTAAACCTAATGCGGGAAGCGGCTGGTTTCCTAAAACATCTTTTTGCGACTCTTTTGACTCAATAAAACATTGAAAGCACTTGTGTCACGCATGGACGAAACCATGCTCTGATACCACCTCTGTAACACCCCTGAACCGTTCTAGGCATAGGTCGAACCCCCGGCCAACAATCAAACAAGAAGATGATCGACGGCTGACTTTCTACCAAGGTTCGGAAGCGCTACATGACAGGTTAGAGGCGTTCCAGCCTGGTCACAAAGAGTGCAATTCGTGACTTGGCCAGTTCGCCCGCTAACACGTCCCGTCAGATTAAAGCCTAAGGCTTCTCAACCCGTACTCCAACCTGGCGTTGTGTTAGCTTGGACAAGCTAATATCAGATACAACAAGGCATTTACACAAACATCGATTTATTTATCTTATATCATATTCGGTTCACAACACACAAAATATTATAAGCATAGTGGCATGCCAACGAGCAAAAGATACATACTATAGTCTGAAAACGTCGCAAGCAAAAATATAAAAATCTACACCAGCCAGCCTAGCTTCCCGCGACCGCTACAAGCTTACTACTGGCCACCTGAAAACAACAACGAGTGAGGGGTGAGTAATCTAGCATTACTCAGTGAGTTACAATCCCCAACTAACAAATACAACCCCTCGCTATCCCACCCCAAACAATCTAAAGCGAGAGGTTCACCTAACAGCATAATTAAGTAATAGACGCAATAATATAACCAAAATCTGAAACCCGTAGTATAAAATAATACGATTAAAATAGCGATACGGTAATAGTCTTTGAAAATCGGTATCCAAATAAACTAGGGTTTACCAAATCCCTTAATAATACATATATATATATATATATCGCGGGCCCCGGTGACGTTAGGTTCCTCCTTCACTATCGGCAATATCCTATCTCCCTACCACGAAGGCCGGAAGAAGGAACTTTCAACCGACCGCGGCCCACAGTCCTTCGGGTCACCGCGCGACAGCCCACAGTCCTTCGGGTCACTGCCACATTACACCGTCGTGTAATCACTCAGCCATAGGCCATGACCCCGTTCCTCTGAGTCTTCCCGATCCAGCGAATAAGGGGTTTCCTTGAACCCGCTGGGTACGAGGTCTGAAGGAACACTAACTCACCCCTATACATGCCTAGCAATGTGGGTTACACAATGCTGTCGGCTAATACATAACAAATACCAAAACCCGGTAATATAACCAAGGTTTCAAGCAATCACCACAACCAAACACAATCAAATATATTCTAGAATCAAGCATAAAGACTAATTCCAGAATACCTAGCCATTCCCAACCTAGCGATATCATCTAAGCATTCAGAAATCGCTAATCAATCAACCTAACTATTAGCATGCTTACTATGGTTCTCAAGCAATAACTAAGCATGCTATCAACTCAATCAATCTAACCATTACTATCAACTAATCAAACCATTAATCAGTTTAGACCTGGCCTCCTGCCTTGATCCAACTTCCAAGTAATGGGAACCTGCATGAAACAGCTCAGCAAACAATTGATTATAACTCACTGTTATTGGTCGACCGTGGCCTTTACCCCGAACCCGTCTTCTGCGATCCGAACCCTTTCTTCTTGACCTTCACAAGTAGACCCACGTCTGGAATGATCTTATTCGTGCAGAGCTTCTATAGATGCTGACTCAAATCGAGCAGAGTAACTATTCTCGAAATCTCTCTAAAACTGCCGAAAAAGACTCGAAAATGATCGGAACTCTAACTTTCTTTCTATAGTTTCTCTCTCAAGTTTTTCAGTGTCTTTCAGGTGTTCTGTATGGTTTGAAAAGGAGTGGGGTTGTGGGTATTTATAAGGACAAGCAACCAATCAAAAACAAACCGTGTGGCAGCCCGTGTGTCGCTTCGCATGGCTCCGGACGCATGCGTCGCGGCACCTCTTGCTCCACATGTCTCTCAGCATGATGAGGATTGCATGCCAGATGACAACACGCCCTCCAGATTTCTCTTCCACGTCCTGGCCTCATCCAGATTGACACCACAAAGCCCACATATCGCTCAGCATGTTCTGATCGCAAGTTACGCGACACCTCGTGCTTCTGTGTGTCAATCAACATGCTGTGCTCTCCTGGGCTTCAACACCTCCTGCTTCCCTTGCCACATACCATTCCAGGCAGGTTATACCACGTTCTTATCTCATAGATAAGGCTACCTTGAGCTTCTCGGTCCATTCGACTGATTTCGACCCTTTCGGTGAATTTTCGTCCCGCGCTCAATCCCAAATATTTTTCTACGCCCGTTCTGATGAGATGAATATTTTAAATAAAATCCAAGTGAATCCTGACCTTGACGGAAAATATTTCCCGAGCCTCTGGCTTCCTCATGCTTCGATCCCGTCGTGCTTACTTCCCGTCCTGCTTAACTCCCGCCCCAACTTATAATGTCTCCCAAATGATATTTTACTGATAGATACAAATTTTTGTAGAAAACTTCGTTCCTAAGAAAACGTCGGGTTCTGAAACATCGAGCTTTTAAACCGTCGTGCTTCCAAAAAAGTTATACTTCCAAAACATCCTTCTGATCAATCTAACTCTTTTCTGACCATGGTCCAGCAGCTTATTCGATCCATGGTTCACTCACGATCAATTCTTCGACCATCCATCCGCCGCGGTACGATTATTTTTTTCTTTTTCTAACGGGTTTCTACATTCTCCCCCTCCTTAACAGAATTCGTCCTCGAATTCTAAGCTTCTGAGGGGCCTCCTTCTTCCATCACAACATCCTCTCGGAAAAACTCAGGGTGATTGGCTTTAAATCTCCCTTCATCCTCCCAAGTGACATGAATCCTGTTTTGTCTTCCCCAGAAAACTTGTACTTGAGCAATCTCACGATTCTTCAGTTTTCGAATACGCCTTTCTCCCAATCGGATTGGTCCTTCTGGATATGTAAGATCTGACCTTAGCTCCTCAATTCTCTCGGGCTTTACAGCACTTGGATCTCGTATATGTCTCCGAAGCATGGAAACATGGAACACCAGATGTAAATGCATATCTTCAGGAAGATCCAAACGGTAAGCTACCTCACCAATTCTCCCGATGACCTTGTACGGACCAATGAACCTGACCGCGAGTTTCCCAACCTTGCCAAATCTGTCCTTCCCTTTCTGTGTTGTAACCTTCAAATAGACCCAATCTCCTATCTCAAATGTTACCTCTCTTCTTGACTGGTCTGCGTACTTCTTCTGACGGTCCTGAGCCTTCTTCATGTTCGTCTGAATCGTCTCCAGCTTTATCGTAGTCTCTTGAACAATAGGCGATCCAAACATTCTTCTTTCTCCCACTTCCATCCAACACAAAGGTGTCTTGCATGGCCTTCCATACAAAGCTTCATAAGGTGACATCCCTATGCTCGCATGATGACTGTTGTTGTATGAGAACTCAACCAACGGTAAATGCTTCTCCCAACTTCCTGCCCAATCGAGAATACACATCCGAAGCATGTCCTCGATTGTCCGGATAGTTCTCTCCGTTTGGCCATCTGTTTCTGGATGAAACGCCGTGCTTCTAAACAATTTCGTCCCCAAGGCTTCCTGTAGTGCTTCCCAAAATGCTGCGGTGAACCTAGGGTCACGATCTGAAACGATGTCTGAAGGTACTCCATGTAACTTCACAATTTCGTTGATGTACAGCTCGGCCAATACTTCAACTTTATCCGTGTCCCGCATAGATAACAAATGTGTGACCTTTGTTAACCTATCCACAATCACCCAGATTGAATTGTTCGATCTACCTGGAGCAGTGGGTAAACCGGTGATGAAATCCATGGAAATCGAGTCCCATTTCCACTGAGGTACCGGAAGACTCTGCAACAGTCCTCCTGGAACTTGGTGTTCGACTTTAACTTGCTGACATGTTGCACACTGTGCAACCCATTGCGCTACTGATCTCTTCATGCCCGGCCAATGATAGTATCTTCTCACGTCTCGGTACATCTTCGAACTTCCAGGATGGATACTAAGTAAAGAATGGTGTGCGACCCTTAGTATCTCATCTCTCATCCCTTGTCCTTTAGGGACCGTGATCCTCCCATTAATAAGCAAAGTTCCATCATCCGCCAAGTAGTAGCCAGCACTATTTGGTTCGGCTTGCCCTCTGAGTTCTTCAGCAATCTTCTGTAGCTTCTCGTCTTTAAGTTGCTCCTCTCTAATCTTCTGAATCAAGCTGGCTTGATTCACCCCTTGTACTCCCAAAGGTTCACTTGTCTGTCCTTCCAAAACGACCAACTTCACTTGCTTCAACTCTTCATTCAACAGATCCACTTCCTTCTCTAAATCTGCATCCATTTTTCTTCGACTTAAGGCATCCGCAACAACATTCGCTTTACCAGGATGGTAACGAATCTTTAGGTCGTAGTCAGCTACAAACTCCATCCATCTACGCTGGCGCAGGTTAAGATCTGGCTGAGTGAAGAGGTATTTAAGACTTTGATGGTCTGTGTATACCTCCACTTCTTCCCCGTATAAGTATGATCTCCAAATTCGTAAAGCAAACACCACTGCCGCTAACTCCAAGTCATGTGTACTGTAGTTATCTTCATGCTTCCGTAGTTGTCGCGAGGCATACGAAATGACTCTCCCATCTTGCATAAGAACACAACCTAACCCAACTCGTGAAGCATCCGTGTAAACCGTGTAAGGTTTTCCTTGCTCGGGCAAAGCTAACACTGGTGCGGTGGTGAGAGCTTCCTTCAATGTCTTGAATGCATTCTCTGTTGCTTCCACCCAAAGGTAAGGTATTCCTTTACCGGTCAGTTTAGTTAAGGGCTTTGCAATGGAGGAAAAGTCCTTAACAAACTTCCGATAATAGCCCGCGAGTCCGAGAAAAGTCCTCACTTCCGTCACTGTGGTGGGTCTAGGCCATTCTTGTATGGCTTGGACCTTTTCTGGATCAGGAGCAACGGCCTCTCCTGATACTATATGACCAAGAAATCCAATCTCCCTCTTCCAAAATGAACACTTTTTGAACTTGGCAAATAGCTTTTGGTCTCGTAACCTCTGCATAACTAGTCTCAGATGCTCTTTGTGCTCCTCCTCACTTCTCGAGTACACCAGGATGTCGTCAATGAAGATGATCACGAATTTGTCGAGGTAGTCATGAAACACTTCATTCATCAATCGCATGAAAGCTGCAGGGGCTTTTGTGAGACCAAAGGGCATAACCACGAACTCGTACTGCCCATACCTCGTCCGAAATGTCGTCTTCACAGTATCTGACTCGGCAATTGGAATTTGATGGTACCCTGATGCCAAATCAATCTTTGAAACCAACTTGCTCCTTTGAGTTGATCCCACAGCTCGTCTATCCTCGGAAGAGGATACTTGTCTTTTATGGTGATGCTGTTGATACCGCGATAATCGATACACAACCTCATGCTTCCGTCCTTCTTTTTCACAAATAGAACAGGAGCTCCCCAAGGTGACGAACTTGATCGGATTAATCCCTTCTCCAATAGATCTTCCAATTGTTTCTTTAGCTCAGCTAACTCTGCTGCTGCCATCCGATACGGTGCCTTAGCTATAGGTTTTGCTTCAGGCTCCAAGGTAATGGTAAAGGGATTACTCCAAGGTGGAGGTAATTCCTTTAGCGGTACAAATATATCCTCAAACTCCTGGACCACTTCTATGTCTTCAACCTTAACCTCATCGTCAGTGGCTCCTCCACTAACCGATAAAGTCACCAAATACACTTCCCCGTCTTGAAACAAATCTTGGACTCTCAACGCTGCTATCAGTGACACGGTCATACTAGGACTGATTCCACAATATACCATCTCTGGACGTTTGCCTCTGCCAAACAACAATCTTCCCTTTCCACAATCGATCTGAACTCCGTATCTCGATAACCAGTCTATTCCAATGATGACTTCGTACCCTTCCAAAGGCACGACTAACAAATCTGCCACAAACTCTTTCTCCTGAATAACAAGTGGAACATTCTTGATATACTGATCTGCTTGAAGGGTTCGGTCTGCAGGGGTCAAGACTGCCACGTTTACCCTGTCAACCACAAAACAATCCCAAAACTGGGCAGCTACTTCAGGGGTCACAAAGCTATGT
>MU107744.1:15519-41415 GCA_012274485.2 Sinapis alba | reverse complement strand
AATGGCGGTTAACGTTCGCGGTGCTGCTGCGTTTATCAAACATGCAGCACGTGCAATGGTGGCTAGTGGCACACGTGGTTCAATAGTTTGTACTACTAGCGTTACGGCGGAGATTGGTGGTCAGGGACCTCATGGATACACAGCGTCGAAGCATGGGCTCTTAGGGCTGATTAAGTCAGCTTGTGGTGAGTTGGGGAAATATGGGATTAGAGTAAACGGCGTGGCGCCGTTTGCGGTGGCGACGGCGATGACTAGCCGTGATGAGGAGACGGCGAAGCAGGTGGAGGGATATTGTGAAGCCGTGGGAATTCTGAAAGGTGTTGTGTTGAAGCCTAAGCACGTGGCGGAGGCTGCTTTGTTTCTTGCTTCTGATGATTCTATTTATATTAGTGGTCATAATCTAGTAGTGGATGGTGGATTTAGCGTTGTCAAGCCTCTTTAAATAATAAAAATTGTGGTTTTTGAAACTCTTAACCTATGTAGCCTTAATAAAAATGATGGTCCAAATAAAAAATATCCTTTTAATATTTAAAATTTTAAGTTATATTATCTTATTGTAATAAAAATAAATAATAATATTATTAATTATTTATTGTTTAACTTTTTATTTCATATAATATTATCAAAATTGTAATTTTTTAAATATTTTGTCCAGTTGACATCGTTTGTTTCAAATTTTTGATAAAAGAATATTTTAGTTACTCAACATCATATTCCATTAAAAACATTATATTCCAATTGAAAGTTATAATGTTTATCCAGAAAGATGTATGTATAGCATTTTTTATATGGAAACATCCATCCATGATCCCATTATTCAAGCAATTGTACATCTCGAGGATGGAGTAATAAACTAAACAACTATTTTTACAAGCTTGTTTGATAGACATTTGAGTATCTAACATTCAATTTTACAACGAGTATACCAAACGTTCAAAAGTCAAAACTGCTGGGTCATCTCACGTCAAAAACAACCCACAAAAACCAAAGAGACCAACCAGCTAACAAGTTCCATCACCAATAAGTTATGGCGTTGGTCATTCACTGGTACGATTTCATCTGCTTTAGTATAGTCTTGGCTGCAATCGTTGCGTCCTTGTGGTTTCTGTTGCGCAGAGAAGGAGGCTGCGTAGACGTTGAAGATACCGTGCAGAATAGCTTCCTACTGTCTAGATCAGGGTCGGAGAGCCTTGGTTTGGCTCGGTTATGGACGAGCTGCTGGAGAGGGTTACATCCTGGCTGGCTTCTCTTCACACGGTCCATCTCTTTTCTCTCCATGGCTGCTTTATTGGCTTGGGACGTCTTGAAGTGGGACGCAAGCGTCTTCGTCTATTACACTGAGTGAATGTTCTTCTTTAGTGATTCTGATTTTAACTTGTGCTGTGTTGACTTGTGTTGCTTGGTTTTGTAACAGATGGACCTTCACGCTTGTGATGGTCTACTTTGCGGTATACACTAGCAGCTTAACGATCCTTGAAATAGGATTTTGATAAATCTGTCTTGTCTAAATACATTCCTTGGTTTCTCTGCAGATGGGTATTGTAGCTTCATTATACGGTTGCTTGGAACATTACAAAGAGCCAACATCAGGAGCTTGTGAAGATGCGGTTGCAAACAAGGTCGGAGGTGATGAATTCAGAGAAAGATTAGCGCTTTATGGTTGTTTCATGGAGACAATTTTTCAGGTAAGTGTTCAAACACAGACTCTAATTCATACTCACATTCATAGACTAATTAGTGGTGGTGTATGGTTTGAGTCGCAGACAAGTGCAGGAGCTGTGGTACTCACTGACGTTGTGTTTTGGCTAGTTATAGTTCCTTTCCTATCCAACACCCACCTCGGCTTAAACACGGTGACAACATTCAACGATTCTCTGTTAAAAAATTGACTCGAGTTATCGGATTTTAAGTACCTAACAACTAGCTAGATTTATGCTAGAGCAGTTGATGATCTGCATGCATACAGCGAATGCAAGCTTCCTCATCCTCGACACTCTACTCAATAGCCTTGTAAGCAATTTGAAATATACAAAATATCAGAGATTTTTAAAAGAGGCAAAAACGAGACATGGCTTGTATTCTTGTTTCAGCCGTTCCCATGGTTAGGAATGGGATATTTTGTGCTATGGAGTTGTCTCTACATTGTCTTCCAATGGATCATCCACGTATGTGGCTTATTAACTTGGTAAGCACTCATCATATACTCTAACTCAATCAAACTATATTCTAATCGAGATATATTAATAAACCCTGTATACTCTAAGGTGGCCATATCCATTCCTTGACCTTGATAGGCCATGGGCTCCACTATGGTACGCAACTACATTCATCACATGGGACTTATATTTTCAAAAATTAATGTAATATGTTACACTAATGAATGATAACAACACATTCTTAGGTACTTGTGCATGGCAATTGTTCACATCCCCTGCTACGGAGCTTATGCAGCAATCGTAAAAGTCAAGAACTCATGCTTCCCCTATCTATTCCCAAATGCTTATTGTTAAAACTCTAATCTCAAGTATGATTAAGTAAAGCTCAAGTAGCGATTAGCATCAATTCAACAAGCATTAGTGAAAAAAACATAGCAAATTATCCATAAAAGATGTATAACATAAGTTCCATAACATAAAAATAAATAAAAACACTTGAAAAGTTCTGAAAATTCAATGATAAAGAAAGATTATGCTTCGGCACCTTCTTTCTGGTAAACGTAAGTGAGACCACACTTACCACAGTAATGACGATCGAAATGGCTAGCCATGAACGTCCCAGCGCCACACGTGGCGTTAGGGCACTCCTTCCTCAGACGCTGGACCTTACCTGAGCCATCAACCTTGTAGAACTGAAGCACGGCGAGCTTCACCTTCTTGTGCTTGTGCTTGATCTTCTTCGGCTTGGTGTACGTCTTCTTCTTCCTCTTCTTGGCGCCACCACGGAGACGGAGAACGAGGTGGAGAGTCGACTCCTTCTGGATGTTGTAGTCGGCGAGGGTGCGTCCGTCCTCGAGCTGCTTTCCGGCGAAGATCAGTCGCTGCTGGTCCGGAGGGATGCCTTCCTTGTCCTGAATCTTGGCCTTGACATTGTCGATGGTGTCGGAGGATTCGACCTCGAGGGTGATTGTCTTCCCCGTTAGGGTTTTCACGAAGATCTGCATCTTTGCTAATGTCTAAGCCAGCGGCGGAATGTAAAAGAAAAAAGTCTGCGCTTGTTCTATATGGGTGAGGAAGGGGGCTAGGGTTTTGCGAATTCGTTTAGTGAAAGTTACATAATTACCCCCTTTCTAACTATTTGCTAAAAACAGATGGGCTTATGTTGAAAGGTCGGCCCAAGGCTTGTAATAACTCTCTTTCTGGCTGTTTGCCAAGAAAAATTGATGGGCACGTTGAGAAGATTGGGTCTGGGCTTGTAATTTTATAACAAAAAAGTTAAGAACTGTGTGGAGATGCGGGGGATCGAACCCCGTGCCTCTCGCATGCAAAGCGAGCGCTCTACCATTTGAGCTACATCCCCTTGTGATATACAAACAGATTAAACATTTATGCCAACAAACCTTAGATACTTTATAAAACTTTTTTTTTGCTTACAGTAAAATGCCGAAATTTTAAAAAGAGAAAGAAAAGCAAAATACAGAGGCCCAAACGAAAAACTCCTAGTGGACTCGGAATAGTGAGTGAAATATCTCAATCTTCTTTTACGCAATAATAAAACATCTTAATCTTGGATCAGAAAAAAAAAATCTTGGATTTAAAAATACGGAGAACTATAAATTGATTAGAGTTAAATAATTGTACCGACCCGCCTGGCCCCGCTCCGCTGCGGTACATGTTTGATGCGGGGCTCAGCAGTATAGGTTTGGACGGAACGCAGTTTTTGGAAATGCTGCCCAATTCTGACCTGCAACATGCATATGCCTTGGTGGGACAAGTCTGTAGGACTCCGATCAAGTTGCACATGAATCAGGCACCTATAAAAACACATCAAATTTGTTAGCACTAGACTAGTGTTAAAATATACATCAAAAGATATAGTACATCTTTCAAGTTGATGTGATCATATGCCTCCTTGTAAAAATAAAAGTGTCAAATAACATACTTTTGACAATAATGTTTTGAGAAATTAAATCACAGTAACGAGGTAAAGAAAATGTAATCGACAAATTTATCCTTACATGAGTTTATGATGTTCATCAGCAACTTCAAAAGGCCCATCGTTCTTGAATCATGGCTCAAAAAGAAAGAAAGAAGATGAAACCGAGAAGAAACTCTTCTTTGATTAAACGAGGATATGAAAAATATACATATAGAAATTGTGATGGAACGAAGAAGAAAAAAAGTCGGAAGAGATCGCCTTTGTAGTTGTCATTTCTCTTAGTTTCTTTGTCGGTGAGAGCTCGAAGAGTCAAAGTGATGATATCTGTGCAGATTACTACGCGTCCCACGGGATATACTGAGCCCATCCCGCTTATGATCCAATCCCGCACAAGCTCATTCTGCGAGGTCCGCTAAAAAATTGAACCTGAATCTTAATGACCAATCCCGCCCCGCAGCTAGTCTTAATGGGTTGGTTCCGCGAGCAGGTTCAAGAATTGCCATCTTTACATGCAAATGACACGTCAATCGGTTTAAACACAAGCTACGGTTTGGTTGGTTCATGGAAGTTACTTTATTGACTTTGAGGCGAAAAGAAGATACTGGTGACGTGCTGCCTGATGCATCACAGAATTCATTCAATGCCGTCAAGCTGAATTAACCGGATGGAATTGGTGGTTGACCGGTTGCAAGTGTTAGGGAACTGGTAAATGTCAGTCATTCCTTATCACCAACAACCGCATATATCAACTGTTGAGAGAGGTATTGCATCTAAAGACTGTCGTTCACCATAAACATATAAACTAATCAGATACACAAAACTAAAAAAAAAAAACTGATGTAATTCTATTTATCCTAATGGAGCTTAAGATTAAGTCAAACAAAATATCAAATCCCAAAAATCTATTGGAACTCAATCCGAAAAACCAAAACCAATCCAATTCGAACATTTTTTTTTTAATTTAATGTCTAAAAATATCTGTAAATATTAAAATTATTCAAAATATCTAAAAATATCAAAATTATATTAAAAATAATTCAAAATAAATATTTTTATATTCAATACATGTGAAGTATCCAAAATACTTATCGATTCTCTACTAAAATATCAAACTAAACTAATTTTTATATTAATTTTGTATATATATAATGCATTATTGAAATTTATATGTTGTATATCTTTCATTTTTGGATTTAATAATTTAATATATATTTTGGATTTTTGGTTTTTAACATAATTTAATTGAGCATCCAATTTTAAACTAAAATTTATAAATTTTGATTATAATTAAAATTTTAAAACTCGAATAAACCTACGTTGAATCTGAATGAATATCTGAACATTCTTCCCTCCTTAAGATCACTACAAAGTTTAATGGACACTACTTAATTGGTGGAAGTACAATTTAGCTTCCTCATTCATAATACAACTGTGTATTGAAACTGTTTAATTTTGATATTGTATAGTTGTAAAAAATTAAAACAGTTGTAAAACAACAAAAAATAATTAAAAAGTTAAAGGAACTTGTATTATTATCATAAAACAAGACCAACTAAATAATATTCTTTATGGCTTTTAAAATAAAAAATTTATATATTTTCACAAAATGATTTTTCTAGATTTTATATTTAATTTTTAATGAATGTTAATTAATTATAAGTTTTACATTAATTTAAAATATTTTAATTAATTAAATATTATTGTTTAATATTTATTTAAAATATATAGCTAAAATTAATATGTAAATATTCTAAATCTTATTTTGTGGATGGAGAAAATATCTATAGTACTTTTTGTGAAATGATTTTTCGGTTTTAAGTTTTCACGTTAAAAATTTGAATGGTTATATCGTTATCACCCTTAACTAATAATTAATTTCATTTATTATATTTTATTATCAATTATTTCTTTATATTTTTATTAATTTTGAATAATAACACAATAAATAATAAATTTTAGATAATGATAATATATAATTTAATTTCTTTTTTTATTCAACTAATATTTATACAATTTTTCTTGTTTCTAAGACGTCTAGTATTCCACTGGAACCAAGCAATATCTTGTGTCAGGACAGTGTGGAACCTCTCCTTGATGATCCTCTCGTGTATTGAAGACTTGTGGGAAAACTAATATATCTCACAGTCATGAGACCAAATATCACCTTTGCCGTCAATAAAATCTGTCACTACTATTCTGCTCCGAAAGGATCACATCTCAAAGACACCTACAAAGCCTTACATTATCTGAAAGGAACTATTGGTTTGGGTTTATTCTACTCAACCACCAATGATTTAGTTCTCACGGCCTTTACAGACGCTGATTGTGGATCTTGTAAAGACAACATGCGTTATATAAGTGGATTATGTATGTTCCTTTGTACTTCTTTGATATCTTGAAAATCAAAGAAGCAAGACACAATCTCTCATTCTTCAGCTGAACCCGAATACAGAGTAATGAGTTTTGCTGTTCGTGAAGTTCAATGGCTAGTAAATATGCTGCGCGGATTTGATGTACCACAACGAGCTCATGTGCCTTTCTTTTGTGACTATACTGTAGCTATACATATAGCTAATAATGCAGATTTTCGCGAAAGAACTAAGCATTTGGAGTCTGATTATCATAAAATTTGCGACATGGTTAATGCGGTTTGATCAAGACCCTTCATGTCACGACTAGCAATCAGCTTCAGATACTTTCACCAAACCGTTACAGCCTGGACTCTTTCATTCTCTCATTGGCAAGATGGGATTTCTTTCAATCTCGTCGCAATCTTGAGAGAAGCTATTAAAATAATAGTTTAGTATGGTTCAATGTATTGTATTGGTTATCTCATTCCGGTTAATCAAAGCATATATAAAGGCTAATACATTGTAACTGTCACTTTAACAGAAATAAGAAATCACATTTTGATCGTAACAAACTCTTTTCATCTCTCTCGCTTGCTACTCAAGTAATATGTTCCTCGTCTTTGGTAGCTTTGCGGATCTCATTTCACAAAAAGGAAAAAGGAAAAAAATCGTAATCGTCCTCAAGTATGCTTTATTCCACGCTTTATAGTCATTGATGCCGATAGTTATTAGTTGTGAAATTCAGTTCCAACTCGGGCCATTTTCAACAACAAAAAAAGTCGGCAAATAACACAAATCCATATGATTCGAGAAGAATGGATAAATTAGTGTTAGCCAAAAAGACGCCATGATTCCTATCTAACATGCCAATATTCCCATACACGATAAGGACTTTCATATAAACGACCCACAAGGTTACAACTCACCAGACCATATTTATTATTCATATTTTTTTTTTACAAAATCTATCATTTGTTTTATACCTTGTTCGTTGTTTATTACGAAACCTACGCAATATCAAAAAACATAAAGTCATATAGGAAATTAGCTAGTAAAAATACATGTGTGTTAGTGTGTATCGCCGGTGGACACCCACAGCTCCATCAAAAAATAAAAACGTGTATACGAAGTTATAAGTAATGGTTTTTATGAACGTAGTAAGTAGCCAAAGTAGCAGTAATAACCCATATATAAAAGATGGCACCAATACTTAACTAGAAATAGGAAAATATATATTTCCTTCATTTCATATTATTTGTCGTTCTAGGTTTATGCACTCATATTAAAAAAACATATAATTTTGTATATTTCCAAAATAAAAACACAATTACCTATACACATAACCATATTTCAACTAATAGAAAAATAAAATAGAGAATTTTATTAATGAATTTTACATTAAAACTCTAAAACGACAAATAATATAAAGTAGTGTTATTTTTATTCAAAATAGCATAATATAATTGCAATGACTATTTCATAAGGGATGTATCTATCAAAAATAAAAATATTTCATTAATGTTAAGAAAAAAGTCAAAATATTTAAAATAGTAGTTTCAATACCATGAATCATGAAAACGAATAGACAAAACATTAGTGAAAACAAAATTGACATTTCTCTAAATCATACCTGAAATAATCCCAACTACCAACGGCCGTTGAAATGGGCGGCTGACGGTGGAATTCACGCCGTTGACGTTAAACGAAAGTCCGAGTTTATTTTTTCATTTCGTTAAATTATAAATGAGGTGGCAATCTGGTCCTTTGGCTTTTGGTTTAGCCACGTTAATCCAACGGTGTTTACATCGACACGCTATCAAAGTTGACTAAATAGATATATATTTCTTACAAATATATAAAAGAGTAATTCCCTTAGATAGCCCTTTTTAGTTTGTTTGTCACAAAAATAGTTTTTAAGGAAGAAAGTGACCAAAATGTTTTTTTTAGAAGCTAAAAAATTCATTTATATGCATTTATACCCCTAGGGTTAACTAATTTGGACTTTAGGGTTTAGAGTTAAGGGGTGGGTTTGGGGTTAGGGTTTCAAATTTCAAAAAAAAAATCAAAATTTCAAAAAAAAAGAGTCTATTTTGGTCATTTTATTTTTTGAGGGCTATTTTTGTGACAAAAACTTAAAAAATGCTATTTAAGAGAATTGCCCTATATAAAATTCCCGCGTGATTTAATTAATTATTATTGGCCCTATAATATCGTCGTACGCTGCCACTGTTATCGTAACGCACCACTTTGGCCGTTTCCAGATCTCTACAGGAGCGCTACTCATCATCTTCTCGATCATCGAGAGGTACTACCTTTCATGTCATTTTGAGTCTCCAATATCTAGTTTATTACTTTGGCTACCATTCGTAGATTGGTGATGATCATGTTGTTAATGAACAAATAAAAGTCTTACATCACTTAAAAGAATTAACTAGCTAATATATATTCTTTTTGTTTCAATTTAATTGTCGTTGTAGAGAAAAAAAATTATTTCAAAATAATTACTTCCTCCGTTTTACAAAGAGTGTCGTTTTAGAGAAACTTTTTTGTTACGAAATAAGTGTCGTTTTCGTATTTCAATACAAAATTTAAGAATTTTATTTTCCATTTTAATTTTCTATTAGGTGAAATATAGTTAGGTGTATGGGAAATAATGTTTTTATATAGAAAATATGTAAAATTAAATGTTTTCTTAATCCGTGTGCACAGATGTAAAACGACACTTATTATGAAACAGAGGGAGTATCGTTTTAGAGTTTCAATGTAAAATTTATTAATGAGATTTTCCATTTTATTTTTATATTGATTAAAGTATGGTTATATGTATACGTAATTATTTTTTTATTTTGAAAATATACAAAATCATATGTTTTCTTAATATATATACATAAACATAGAACGACAAGTAAAATGAAATGGAGGGAGTAAAAGATTATAGTCAATTCACGTATCGCAAAGAACAACATTGCGACGCATAATCTGTTGAACTTCACTCTTGATTCAGGAATGTTAATGTAGTATATGTGATTTAGCTAGCTCATGTTGATTGTAAGGCTTATGAGTTGTCTCATCACTAGAAATGCTATTTGTGGTATAAGCTCATCAGTTGAGATTTTTAACTTGTTTTCTCCTTTTTGTGTTTCCATGTGAATTTCAGTTTTGATTTTGAATCCATATGAATAGCTTTGAGACTTATCTTGCAGATAGAAAAGCAAAAAGGAAGATGAGCTGCTTCGGCTGTTGCGAGGAAGACGATATGCATAAAGCTGCAGCTGATTATGGAGGCCATAATACACCCAAACACTTTGGAGGAGGTATTTAGAGATTTTGTGTTTTTGTCTCCCTTGCATATTATAGGTTCAAAGGATTATGCAGACATGATGACTCTTACTAAGGCTTGGAAACTTATTGGAGTATTGATTCTGGTGCAGGGAATGATGGGAGGCACCATGCCTCTGAAACCGCACAGAAGATCACTGCTAAAACTGTGAAAGTGCAGCCTATTGATGTACCTACTATCTCTGTTAGTGAACTCAAGGAAGCAACTGATGATTTTGGATCCACTTCTCTCATTGGTGAAGGCTCCTATGGAAGAGTTTATCACGGTGTTTTAAATAACGATCAGCCTGCAGCGATTAAAAAGCTGGATGCTAACAACCAGACTGACAATGAATTCCTTGCACAGGTTTGCTACTAAGCTGCTGGGTTACGGCCTATTTGTGAATTAACCAAAAAAAAATGAGAAATTCCCTTAGATAGCCCCTTTTAGTTTGTTTGTCACAAAAATAGTTTTTAAGGAAGAAAGTGACCAAAATGTTTTCTTAGAAGCTAAAAAATCCATTTATATGCATTTATACCCCTAGGGTTAACTAATTTGAACTTTAGGGTTTAGAGTTAAGGGGTGGGTTTGGGGTTAGGGTTTCAAATTTCAAAAAAAAATAAAAAAATCAAAATTTCAAAAAAAAAAGTCTATTTTGGTCATTTTATTTTTTGAGGGCTATTTTTGTGACAAAAACTTTTAAAAAGCTATTTAAGAGAATTACCCAAAAAATTAGATTTTTAGATAAAGGGTAAAAAGAAATAGGAAGAAAAAAGTAATTTTGGTTTGTTGGTGAATTTGTTTTTTTTTAATGGTTATTGGATGCAATTTCTATACTATTTATGTTGTCTGAATTATGCCAATTTTTTTATAAAAAAAAATTCTGGAGGTTTTATACTCTAAAACCCATATATCTTTTAGGATAAAGTCCAAACCATTTTAAATTAACTATTTTTAGAAGACCAGACCCTTCCCAAGGAGAATTGAACTCATGTTATCTCTTAAATCTCTACTAAATAATCCAAGAGTTTTAACTAGTATGCCAACTCCTTGTTGGTGAATTATGTCAAGGATTGTCTGATATTTGCAGCAAACTAGGAATTTTTTTACTGCTTGCAGGTTTCCATGGTGTCGAGGCTGAAGCATGATACCTTTGTTCAACTGCTTGGTTACTGTGTTCACGGGAATTCAAGGATACTTGCCTATGAATTAGCCAAAAATGGATCTCTTCATGATATTCTACATGGTACAGTGTTTGAATAACAAACTAGAGTACTCCGCGGGCACTTGTATAAAAGATCTATTTGTGGGCATTGCTTTACTCTAACATGGTTTTGTGATTCTTCAGGGAGAAAAGGCGTGAAGGGAGCACTGCCAGGTCCTGTCTTGTCATGGTATCAACGAGTGAAAATTGCTGTTGGAGCTGCAAGAGGGCTTGAGTATTTGCATGAAAAAGCAAACCCTCACATCATTCACCGTGACATTAAATCCAGCAATGTCCTACTCTTTGGTAATGATGTTGCCAAGATTTCTGACTTTGATCTCTCTAATCAAGCTCCTGATATGGCAGCTCGCCTTCATTCAACTCGTGTTCTTGGAACTTTCGGTTACCATGCCCCTGAGTAAGTAGACATAGTTGCTTATATTAATGCAAGCTCTCAAGTCTCAAATGCTCTTCCTTTTTTTTTCTTTAACAGATATGCCATGACTGGGCAATTAGATGCCAAGAGTGATGTGTACAGCTTCGGGGTTGTCTTGCTCGAACTCCTTACAGGTCGAAAACCTGTTGATCATAGATTACCCAGAGGCCAACAAAGTTTAGTCACATGGGTACTAACTCCTCTCACTCATACACATCTTTTTCATATAACGATTCCATATAAACTGTTACTTGTGCACCAGGCTACACCTAAACTGAGCGAGGACAAGGTTAAACAATGCGTTGATGAAAGACTTGCTGGTGACTACCCTCCAAAAGCTGTTGCTAAGGTATTGGAAACGTAATCTCAAATGGCGTTTACTTAAACGCTACTTTTTTGATGAACTTCAAGTGATTTTCTCTCTGCTTATGTCATATGTGTTGGATGATGAAACGCAGTTAGCGGCGGTTGCAGCGTTGTGTGTGCAGTATGAAGCAGGTTTTAGGCCGAATATGAGTACAGTTGTGAAAGCTCTACAACCTTTGTTGAACGCTCGAGCCGTAGCTCCAGGGGAAGCGTTACATTAGCCACACCACTTTCTCCACCAAATATTTAATTTCCGTATACAGTTATCAAACTGTATGTGGAAACTTTTTTCCATAATATGTTTATTTTTTTTTCATACAAAATTAAAAATTTCAACATAGAAATATTTTTGAGGATCGGTCTATCGTTTTGGTTAGAAATGCATAGTTCTCGTTTTAGACTCTTTTAGTTGAAGATTAGATTCTCCGGGGTGTAATCATGTCTTGTTTGTCTTATAAACTTGTAGTGCTGTGTCTACTGCTGTTTCTGCATTTCTCAGTGTTCAGTGGAGTTATCTGGTCTTCAAGTTTGGTGGTCGTTGATGTTAATTAAATTCAATTCCTACCATGTCAAAGTTTTTTTGTGTAAAGTGTTTAGTGTTGGTATAAGATTCCCTTATTTGGACTTTGTTTCCTGTATTTAGGCTTTTGATTTGGTGACAATACTTCACGACAGCCGTCTGTTGTATTCCTTGTTTGGTTTTATATTATCAACAAAAAGAAATAAAAGAAGAAGAAATCTCTTTGAGGATAGCAGCATGGCTTATCCACAGATTAAAAGCGCCACAATTCACTCGTTACCATCCATTCATCCTTGAAAAATAGTCAAAAACCATTAAGAAAAACGAAAAGCCAATTTTAGCAAAACCATATAAAAATCTATAAATATATCCCTACCCTTTATTCTTCCTTTTCTCTATCTAATCCTTTCCAATCCACGTCCAAGTAAAAAACACAAAATATAAAAAATGAACACTCCAATAAAACTCACCTTCCTCATTCTCTGCATTGCCCTAACCGCAACCGCATTTGTAGTTCCAGCAAAACGTGCCGACGTTACACCAGAACACGATAAAACAGTCGCAGGAATCTGCAGCGTTGTCGAAGACAAAAATCTTTGTAGCATAACCTTGAAAACCGTCCCAAGCAATGACCCAGCCTTCTTGGTCCGTTACTTAGCCACAGCAGCAGAATCCTCAGTTAAAAAGGGCTTAAACTTCCTCTCCGAGATCAAACCCAAGTACAAAGGAAACGCATTTGCCACAAACTGCATCACCGGTTGCGAAAAACAGCTAAACAGCGCCTTGGAAGACTTTGCAGATTTCTGGAAAGCGGCGGGAAAAAACATAACCAGCATGGCTGATAATTACTTCACATGCAAGAAGAAGATGAATTCGATCTTCACATACCACTCGACTTGTCTCGATGACATTTATGACAAAACTTTGTTGAAAGAGGTTCAAGGAGGGATAGGACTTGGGAAAAGAATGAGTGGTGAGTCAGTTGATGTGTTCGCTGGAATGGACAAAGTCTTTAACACTTTAAACATTAAGACAAAACTTAACCAGCAAGATACCGATTCGTTGCTCCCACCACCTTTGTCGTTTTACTACCATTGATTTATTAACATATATAATCGTATAAATATATGAAAACAAAGAAAAATGTGCATCTATTTGGTTTTACAGATATTTTAGGAACCATGTAAGGGGGTTCCTTTTTGATTTATATTTGTAAAATATGACATGGGTGATAATCATGTACGGACCTCGTGGTTGGAAAGGATATGGGGAAAATGTGATTATTATCTAATAATAATAAACTTGATTAGTAACGTATTTGGTATATATTTAATATAGATATGTGTATACACACAGAAAAATAAACAACTTAAAACTTTTCATCTTTTATGATAATACTACATGCACATTTAGTCAAATACTACATTAAGCTCTGACGAGAAAAATGAAAAAAAGAAGAACAATACGTCTAAATAATTAATTAACTAGATTTCATTGTAACTTTTATATATATAACATTAGATTTTGTCCATCTTTACGCGGAATATTTATTTTTATAAAATATAATGGTTAAGATTTGTACTTATATCGACTTAATTTAATCAATATATCTTATTAAAATAAAAATACCATTTAGAGTGTTTGGAAACATGGATAGAAGTAAAAAAATATATTGTTGTTTGGAAACATGAATAATAGTATATTAAGAAAAAAAATTAATGAGCTTAACTGGAGTCATAGATTGCTATGGTCTAAAGTATAATTAATGTTTATTTTGGGATTTTGTATGATTGTTATTAATTTGTTAAATAAAATTATTACAATTATTTGTAGTTTCATTTAAAAGTTTTTTGAATAAATAAAGAACGAAACATAATTTATTTATATAATATATATATTTTGTATTGTTACTTTCTCTTTTCGTATATTTTAAATACATATCCCAATATTTCTTAATATATAATTTAACAAATATAATATAATTATATAAGTGATCCATTTCATGAGTTATTCTGCGTATTAAAAATGATACACTATTATTGAATTAAAAATTATTAAATTATAAAAGTATACATATTTATAAAATTCTTACTACAGTTTACCGCTTATAATATTTTATTGATACATATATTACATGACACAATGATGAAATACATAGTTTAAACAATAAATAAAAGTACTAAAAATAAAACCGTTAAATTTTTGTTTTTTTTAAATTTGTATATATTAAAAAACATGCACCCATGTAGTCGCACAAGTCAAAATCTAGTTTATTGTTAAACATTTAGTTTCACAGTATCAGTTTCAATATTTCATTTATGTAGTGATCTTCAACGGTGACAGTCTATTTTCCTTAAAATATCATATATCACTACGTACACATAGACTTTCAACTCCCTTCTATTTCCACACAGATTGAAAATTAGAATCTTATTCCCCCAAATTAAAAATTCGTACTAGATTTCCCCATATAACTAAAGTTATAAATCAAAACACACAGACTTTGTTTTAAGTCAGTTTACTGTTCATTATTAAACCGTAACTCATTGTTGTCCAACTTAAGTCATGATTAAACTAAAATTATCCTTTTAAGATCCGATTAGAATCCGATTTAAACTTGATCATAACCCAAATATTAGTGGCTTAACCCGAAAGCAATTGGGGACTTGGGGATTTTTTTGTATTCGGGTTAAACCACTAAAATTTAGGTTATAATCGAGTTTAAATCGGGTTTTAATCAGATCTAAAATAGATAATTTTGGTTTAATCACGATTTTGGATGAGCAACAATGAGTTACAGTTTAATAATAAACAGTAAACCAACTTTGAACCAAGTCTATGTGTGTTTGGGTGTATAACTTCAATCGTATGGAAAATAGAATATTAACTTTTCGATTTGGGAGAAATAAGATTCAAACTTTGAATCTGTCTGGAAACAGAACGGGAAAAAGTCTGTGTGTACGTAGTGATATCTAATACTTTTCAAGGAGAAATAGATCGTCAGCCCGTGATCTTCTTGTTTGGTTAATAGCAACAAATCGCATCCATCTATTACGGTTGATATTTAGCCACTACAAAACAAAAGTAATTTATTTTCTGTTTAATTATTAGTATAATCATTTAGTTTTATTCTTTCCTTTTCATAGTAATAGAAAAATGGGTTCTAAGATGCTAATGATATATTACTTTGAGCTTCTTCACCGGCAAGTTCTAGAAAAGTATCTAATCGAATAGAAAGAAGGTCTATAGATGGTCTTGGAAGGTTCATGAATTATACTCCAGAAATGGATGGTATAGTACATTAAAGATTTTGATGAATTGATGAGGGACATAAATACAAGAAAAACCATTGGAAGCTTTTATTCAGGGAGATGGAAGATCAAAAATCTGGAACAATTCCATGTAACATTTGTATAAGATTGTTCTAAGTTAACGAAGACGATTTCGGAACGAAAAAATTGTCTGCTTTTGTATCCCACTTCGAAAAATACAACAGATCAATGAAAGTTTTCACACTTTTGAGATCATGCATATTTCCAGGGTTCAGAATACTATGACGGATAGTCTTGCACGTGGTGCTCGTACACAACAATTCTATTTTGTCTTCATAGACGGAGAATCTCGTAGTTTATTAACATTAATTGAATCTGTTTTTTGCTAATGACAAAAAAATATATAGAAAAATAGGAATTAAAGATGGCTAAAGTTCTATGAACTGATACTTTAAAAAAACCTGTTGAGAAACTTTGGTGACATATGTTTCATTTCCATTAGTCATAATTTATCTAAAGCAATTAAATTTACATACACAACCACAACACATTAAAATGTTTTTTTTTTTTAATTGTTGAGAACCTTAAATCAGCATCCCCACCGATGGGATTGCTTTTACGTTGATTAAATGATATATGAGGCGTTAAGAAATTGGATTTACAGAATCAATGTAATTTAAGTCTGGTGTTACCACAGCGACAATGTCAAATATTTGGAAGCAAGTAAGAGTAAGGAAATGTGTTGTTGGCCTAAATCACAAAATGAATGTTAAATTAGTAACATGCTAATTAAAAGGTGGGTTACCTTCTCTCTAAAAACAAACTTCTCCACCTTCTCTCTACTTCCAAGCCCTTCTCTGTCAGCCTAGTCCGGCTGCCGCCGCCTCGTGCGGTTGCCGGCCTCTATCTTTCTCCCGTCTACGTCCATGTCTTTCTCTCTTCCGTCTGCCTCCTTCGTTATTTTGGGTTAGTGAGGGTGATGCTTGACTGTGTCTCAGATCTGGTCGCTCCAGCCATAGATCTAGGGTTAATAACGGCGGAGGATTCTAGAGGATGGTTTCTTCCACCGTTGTGCTTTTCCTCGTCTTAATTGGAGTTTGCCAAATCTGTTTCCCATATCCAGTCTTGTCCTGCCGATTTGGTGGCGCGTGCTGTGTTGTTAAGCTCCTCGTTGGCTCGATTTACCTCTGGGGTGCCTCCTGGTGGTGGCTGCAGCTGCATGTGGAGTTGGGGGTCTATATTAAATACTTTTAAGTTGACTTTGATTTTAATGAAGTGTTTGTTTCTATTTAGTTAGTCATTAGAGTTTAGGGTTTATATTTAGGATCTAGGCGACTTTTCCAAGAACTCTTCTGTGGAATAGTATTTTATCGGTTAGAAGACTTCATGGAAATCTTCCAAATCGAAAATATTTAACCTAATTGTAAAATTTTGTCTCATTATATATAGAAAATTTACACATTTTCTCTCTTCCTCTCAAATGTTTGCAACAAAAATATAATATTTTTCACTCTAAAACTCTCCAACCTCTTTTTAATTTCTTTTAACTTGAAAATACAAAAGTTTATATCAATTTTTCATTTTTATCTCATGTCTTTCTCACTAATTTATCTTGTTTTGCAATTTTTTTATTACATGGTTCTCATCTTCCACTCCTTTAAAGTAGATCTATCAATTTAGATATGTGTTTTTATGTGTTCTATAAAGATAGATCTATCTCATGTTCCACTCATTTTCTCTGTTTTGAAGTCATTTGAACGTTTTTGGATTTACAATTTTTTCAGATTTGAGTCAGACTTTGAAAGACTTCTTGGAAGTCTTCTCGGAAATCTTCTAAAATTTAATGTGCTAAAAAACTTATTGGAAGTCTTCTGACGGAGTCTTCTCTCATGTCTCTTCTTTCATAACAGATTTGAGCGTTTTGGTAAGTCTCCATGTCTAATTTTTTTTTTTTCATTTGGTAACCTCTTGTTGCATAAAGCTCTTACAGTTTTTTACTAAAACTCTTTAATCCCTTTGAACTTGAAAACACCAAACTTTATATCAATTTTTTATTTTTATTTTGTCTCAAGTCTTTCTTACTAATTTATCTTATTTTTGCAAGTTTTTATCACATGGTTCTCATCTTCCACTCCAAAGGTATATCTATAAATTTTGGATATGTATTTTTGTGTGTTTTATGAAGGTCAATTTATCTAATCTCTCACTCATTTTATCTGTTTTGAAGCTATTTAAACGTTTTTGGATATGCAGAATTTTCAGATCTGGGGTTGGATATACATGTTTTTAGATCTGTGTCAAACTTTGGAAGATTTCCGAGAAGTCTTCTCGGAAGTCTTCTAAAATATAAAGCGCTAGGGCTCTTCCTGGAAGTCTTCTGGAAGTCTTCTGATTTCATAAAAGACTTCATGGAAGTCTTCTGACTTCATAAAAGACTTTGAGGAAGTCTTTTGACGGAGTTTTCTCCAATGTCAAGTGGAGTCCAAACTTATCTTTGTGGAGGAGTAATCTCTAACTCCATGTGTAATAGTTTTGTTTATGGTCGTCTGTTTTGTGATTTGTATGTGTACTCTTTAGTTGTGAATTCTTTTATAAATTTGAAAAAACATTAATCAAATTTTTAGTAAATATGTTCATGTCTACAATATTATCTTGCCAAAAGTAAGTGAATTTTATTGAAGTTGTTGATACAACTTCAAAAGAAAAACATAATAACAAAAATATAGTCAAATTTACTAAAAGGGAGAATGCTTCTTAAAAAACTTAACCAAATTCCCAAAAAATCAAATATTACATAAGTTCAAACATATAATACTTTCACTACTAGTCTTCTAGGAAGTCTTCGGAAGACTTTCTAGGAAGTCTTCTCAGAAGACTCCTTGAAAGACATAAGTGGGAAATTTTAAGCGGAAAATTTAAGTGGAAAATTTAAGTGGAAAATTAAAATTTAGGCGGAAAACTTCAATTCTAAGTGAAAACTGATATTTTAATTCTTATGAAAGTTAAAAAAAAATTATATATATATATATATATATATATATCTTATGATCTAAGAAGACAAAATAAACCACATGATTTGATATTTTGATATTATTTAACAGTTTTGAAACTTAAAAACATATCTCGAAGTTGAAAATATAAGTTTTACAAAACTTTAACCGTGAAGTCCTCTCTTATTAGCTAGAAACTTTAGTAAACATGAATATTGGTAACCTCATAATTATCACCAATTAAGTTATATATTTCATTCAATAGACCCAATATTGACTAATATACATGAATTAACAAAAAGAAGCAAGAGTATATTCAAGGGGAAATTCAGTCGAGAACTCACCAAAGTGACTCCAAGCAAGCACGATGGAGACACTTGGCCTACACCCCAGAGCTCCGCTGGAGGAGGACGTCGACAAAAAAATCCTTATCTATCTCGACTGGAGACAAAAGTTTAAACCCGCGGCGATGCTGCTTACAAGGAAGCCCGAGTTACGGTCAAGCGTAGGCGGTAGAACAGGTTCCACAAACCGCCCACGTGACACAAAAGATGCAGCAGAGACCACGAGGGAACACTAAATCACAAGGGAATGAAGCACATAAGGTTTAAAGCTCATTGAAAGCAGGCAGTCGAATATGAGATAGACAGCTCCACCTTGATGCAAAAGTTTCTCCACATCGGATTTTCCACAAAACCGTAGTAATCGATGTCGGGAGGAAGAAAAAAGAGCCAGACAGCAACTGAAGTAAGCCATGGCTGTTGTCACTTGATCTAAACAAACATAGGTCCTCAGTGATTTTCTTCATAACCACCTTTCACCCAGAGACTGAGAGGAGAAGCTCTATAAACAAATAGCGGAAACCAATTGGGGTGAGATGGCGAAGCAGGATATCTAAGGCAGCTACGCGTCATAGTTCTGGCATGTCTTGGCTATATGGAGATTTAAGGCCACCCAAGAGTCGTTCTTTTCATTTCTCTTCGCCGGAGTTCCATAGAATCCGAAGATACTTCTGATTTCTGAAAGTTTCGGTGGAAACCAGAGAACTCAGAACACTGAGCAAAGAGGAGAGACAAGAAAGGGACGGCTTGTGGTTGAGACGGAGAACAGAGTAAGGATGGGGGTGGCAAAGAAGATCTGCTTGGTAAGTTTACCATCAAACTCTTCCACCAGATCTGAAAATTTGACGTTGGCAATAGGTTTTACTGAAAGTTAGGGGAGAGACTCTAGAGAGATTATTTTTCTCTCTCATGTTTTTGACACTGGACGCGGATTGTTGTTAATTTTTTTTGAACTTAGATTTTGTATTTAAAATGCAGGAAGGAAATAAAACGTTACAAGCTATAAGCCACAAGTTGGTTTATGGAGCCCAACAATCCCAATTAGAGAACACATATTAAATAGAAATAACACGAGGCCCACTGGCCCAGTTGTAGGTTTAGGGGGAATTGGAAGAGCTTCCCTTCTTCGATCAGAATGAAGCGAGATACGAAGAGGTCAAACAAGCCACTGCTGCATCAGGTAAGAGGAGCTTAAAGGATTGGAATCACGGAGACACAAAATCATATCTTTTGATCTGGCGATCAATTATGCGAGTGATAGAGTCAGGGGGCGGAAGAACTGTCTGTGAATCCTAGCGTTCATTTTTGCCCAAATCCAATAAATGGAAGCTTGCCAACAGATCCTGAGGAGAATTACTTTACTTGAGTTTCTTGCAATAGCTTGGATTTGCACCATGACTCTGTCCCAGCTTCTTTCTGATTGGAGTCCACATCTTAAAGCAAACGGTGGCCATATGTTCCACGAGAAGGAACATGAGAAGAAGAGATGATTCCGGCTTTCGTCTGATAGATTACAGAGCACGCAAGTAGGATTGGTTGAAAACCCCCAACTCGTGATTCTGTTCTTTGTAGGGCACCTATTTAACACAAACATCCACGATAGAAAGCTGTGTCTGGGAATCCCACTCTTGTTCCAGACCAGATCATACCAAGATACTGGGATTCCTTCATCATAGAGCTTTCCGTACACTTGGCTAATTCTGTATTTTTCAAAAAAAATTCCATCTATTTCCCATTCATAAAAATCAGCATCATCATTCAAATGGATTGTGGTCAAATGAGCATAGAGATTGACCAAAGCTTCTGATCTTGCAGGTGGGATGTGCCAGTTACTATCTATATATAGAGAGAAACAAGAGTAGCATTTAGTGGAATACCTAATAACGAGGTTCCAGTCACACCGAAAAAGACCTTAGAGAGCCAAAAGGGGACCAGTTATCAGTCCAGAACTTGCTGTTGGAACTCGTTTTTTACGAAATGGCTTTAAACCATTTTCCGGTAAGTTTTCGGACGAAGACGTTCGTCGGAATAACTGAATGTTTGACAAACACTATGAAGTAGTGTATTCATATGTCAAAAACAAAGTTCGTTTGAATAAAAAATGTTGGTCCAAAGTCATTGACTTAGAAAGCTTGTAAGCTTGACTATTTGACTATATTTAAAAACTAGTAAATATCCCACATAAAAATATGAGGTGAGATTCCCTATATGGAGAATTAATAAAAGATTATAAAACCTTATGAATATATTATGATATGGTAGTGAAAAGATATATCAATTAAAATACATATATTAAACCGAATTAAATCAAACCAAGTTTGATCTGAGATTCGGGTTTGGAATTGGAATTGAATTTAATATTTGGTCTAGCTTATTGACCAAATTGAAATCAGTGATTGAAATAATCATTTATATCTTTTCATTAATAGCAAGAAACGTTTTTTGACTTTGATAGTCATGGGTCCAAATTAATTATGTTAATTAGTGCCAAACGTTTTCTTTCTTGGTAGTGCTTTGGAAGAAGCTTATATAATTCAAGTCTCCATATTGTAAAGTGATATACACAAAAAGAGATTCCTACGAACATGAACTTGAAACAAAAAAATATGCTCCCATTTGATTATTTCTTTTCTTATTTTTTTTCTTGTGTTTGAGAGTGCAACACAAAACTAGGATCGTTAGGTTTTTGATAGAATGATGCAGATCAAAAAATTGTTTGCAGTTGTATCCTGAGAATCTGAACGTTATTAAACCATCGCACTACATGACGTTTAAAGATTTAAGAAAAGTGATTAATCATCTCTACTCTCCAATTCTTCTTCATTCATTTGTTTTGGTATTGTAATTTTTAATTTTTGTTCTTATTATTTTTATAAATATCAGTTGTCCCATTGTAGTAAAATAACGTTATTACACTTATAGCTAGTGCCATTCTGAACTCACATTTTAATACATTCATAAAGAGAGAAGCTCACTTTTAAGAGTTTATTTACTTGCCAAGAGAATCGGCGATGAGGCGCTGTGGTCCAAAGATTGCTCAAGCATCCATCCAAAACTCGCGGATCGATTGTTGTTAATTAACGCGTTCATTATCATCTATGTATTATTTTTTAGTTGTTGTCAATCAAGCCATATCATACCTCTAACTAGGAGACGTACGCCATTTTATCTTGTGGTTACTGATTTTTTAACCTCACAGCTAAGCAATTGCATAGTCTCGAGAGTTATCATTTATATATTTTTATATTATTTAATACTAGGAAAGGAATCTACGCGATATCACATGGAAAATTATTTTTAAAGATAAATATAATTTATATTTTTATATAAAATATTTTAATTTTATTTTCAAAAAATTCATATCAAAACATAGAATATATGTTTTTATATTTATTTTATATATAATATAAGAAATGTATATTTTATAGTTTTAGATTATAATTAAAATATAAATATGCCAATATTAGTTAAAATATACATATTTTATTAATTTAGGTAAGTTATTATAAAAATTTAAATAATATTTAATATTTTGTACTAATTAAAATAAGCATCAAATAACTGTAGTTGTTTATTAATTTAGTAACCCTTTGGTCACAACCATTTACACTATTTGGTCATTGATCCATTTGAACTTTTTTGGTCACGATCCATTCGCAACCTTTCGCTCATGACCATTAGCACATTTTTGATTACAATCACGACACTTTCATACCCTTTTGGTCAAGATCCATTTGCATCATTTCGTTCATGACTCTTCGCAGCCTTTCGGTCACGATCCATTTACACTTTTTTGGTTATGCCACGTTCACACTTTTTCAGTCTCGACACGTTTTGCACCTCTTGGATCACATCACGTTCATCCCTCTTAAATGATATTGCATTCATACCTCTTAAATCACAACATATTGTACCTATTTGTTGATAATCCTACATAAATATTTATAATTGTTTAATCAGTGTTAATGTAAAAAAGTACATATCTTAAGTTTTTATATAAAAATTGTATTTATTGGTACTCAAATGAAAACTTATGTTTTTTCGTTTTTACTTTGTTTATATCCATTTATTAATACTTCATAAATAATTGCAATTTTTTATATCTTAAAGTCAGTGTATTAATATGATAATTTGAATCTCTTAACTTTTATACATGAAAGTTGTATTTTTTGAAAAAAAATTACATGAAAGTTGTATTTATTAGTTTTTTAGATGAAAAATTGTGTCTTTCACTTTTATTTTTTATATCTATTTATTATTATTTTAGATAAATATTTACAATTCTTATATATCTAAAAATCAGTGCATTAATATAAAAACTGAATCTCTTAAGTTTTTATATGAAAAGTTTCATTTATTAGTTTTTAAGATGAAAATTGTATCTATTGCTTATGAAAAGACATAACTTTTAAAACTAATACATTTTAAAAAATAAAAATAATGAAAACATACAACTTTTAACATTATAATTAAAAGATACAAAATTATAGATGAACACATCATTTTATAATTTGACAATTTTTCAAAATTCATTTCAGTTTTTTTATGAAAATATATAACTTTTCAAAAATCAGTGTATAAATAAAAGAAAGTTGGATCTCTTAAGCTTTTTTAATGAAAGTTGCATTTATTAGTTTTTAATTTGAAAAATTGCATTTATTGGTTATGAAAAGAAGTTGTTTTTAACTAATACATCTTAGAAAATAATAAAAGACTGAAAACATACAACTCTTGACATTATAGTGAAAATATACAATATTACAGATAAAACTCATTATTGTATAATTTGATTTTTTAATGAAAAGATACAAATTTTCAGAAAATCAGTGTATTAATATAAACAAATTGAATCTCTTAAGTTTTTATATGTAAAGTTGCATTTATTAGTTTTAAGATGAAAAAATTGCATTGTTGCTTATGAAAAGACACAAATTTTAAAACAATACATTTTAAAAATAAAATGAATGAAAACATACATCCTTTGACATTATAATGAAAAGATACAAAATTATAGATAAAACACATTAAATGCAACTTATAAATAAGATGTATAAAAATTTCAAAATCACATCTTTTCATTTAAAAGGTGATTATTTTAAAATCATACATATATATATGAATAGTCACAATTTTCCAATTTAAAAAGTTACATATTTTCATTTAAAAATTCAATTTCATTTGTAAATCAATTTTATTTATAAATACTCACATCTCTTAATATTAATAAAAATACACAACTATTAACAAAAATTAATATATATCTATTAATAATATCATATTTTGTTTATACAATAAAATGAAAAGACACATTTTATAGATACTGAAAAGACACAATTATTAATAAAAGCTGAATTTTTTATAAAACAACACAATTTTTTGTTTTACAATATAAATGAAAAGACACATTTTATATACTATAAAGACATATCTATTAACAAAAACTAAAAAAATTATAAAACAACCGAACCTTTTAACATGAAATTGATTAATGACCTTTAGAATTAAATGAGATTAGTATTATTAACAGATATGTTATTGTCAGTCAAGCCACGCACCTCTAATTAATCAGGAACGTACGCATGTTTATGTTTTTGGTAAAAACTAAAAACCATATTTATCTTGTGATATGACCAATTTTAAACCTCATAAGTAATTAGATAGGGTCGTAAGCTAATTAAAGCTTTTTGACCAGATATTCTCAGCCATTCGTCGACCGTTAATCTCTCGCTCCATGCAAAATCCATGCACGTCTACTTTTAGAAACCAAAAGCTTATATAAATCACCCTAATCCATTGCAATATTCGCTGCCCCAAGTCATTAAACAACTTGGCTTTTCTCTAATAAAGCCCCTCCCTCTCCGATATTTCTAAATAAACCGGAGGGAGCAAAAATAATAATAATCAAAAATACACAATAAAGTAGTAATAATTAAAAAAATGATTGGAAAAGTTGTTGTTTCGGTGGCCTCTGTCCTCCTACTGGTAGGAGTAGCCATAGGAGTCGTTGTCATCATTAATAAAAATGGCAACAATACTCCCTTGTCTCCTCAGATGAAAGCCGTTCAAGGTATTTGCCAAACTACTTCCGACAAAGCCTCATGTGTCAAGACTCTCGAGCCGGTCAAGAGCGATGACCCAAACAAGCTGATCAAGGCCTTCATGCTTGCTACACAAGATGCACTAACCAAATCATCAAACTTCACGGGTAAAGCCGAAGGAGACTTGGGTTCGAGCATCTCACCAAACAACAAAGCCGTTCTTGAATACTGCAAGAAAGTTTTCATGTACGCGCTTGAGGATCTCGGTACTATTGTTGAGGAAATGGGTGAAGATCTTAACCAGATCGGTAGCAAAATTGACCAGCTTAAACAATGGTTAACCGGTGTCTACAATTACCAAACCGATTGTCTTGACGATATTCAGGAAGATGATTTGAGAAAGACTATTGGAGAAGGCATTGCAAGCTCCAAGATTCTCACTGGCAATGCTATCGATATCTTCCACACGGTCGTCAGCGCGATGGCCAAGCTTAATGTCAAGGTCGATGATTTCAAGAACATGACAAGCGGAGTCTTTTCTCCTTCCGACAAAGGAGCAGCTCCCGTCAACAAAGAAACTCCTCCTGTCGTTGATACTCCCGTGGCTGACCCAGATGGTCCTTCTCGTCGTCTCCTTGAAGACCTTGACGAAACCGGAGTCCCAACATGGGTTTCAGGTGCAGACAGGAAGCTCATGGCTAATGCTGGACGTGCTAGAATCAGAGCCAACTTTGTTGTGGCCAAGGATGGAAGCGGACAGTTTAACTCGATCCAACAAGCTGTTAATGCTTGTCCCGAGAAAAACCCTGGCCGATGCATCATCTACATTAAGGCCGGTATCTACAGAGAGCAAGTTATCATCCCTAAGAAGAAGAACAACATCTTCATGTTCGGAGATGGTGCAAGAAAGACCGTTATCACTTACAACAGAAGTGTTGGTCTCAGTTCTGGAACCACCACTTCT
>MU107744.1:0-15260 GCA_012274485.2 Sinapis alba | reverse complement strand
CACTATACGTCAACAACGGTCGTCAGTTCTACAGAAACTGTGTCGTTTCAGGAACAGTCGATTTCATCTTCGGAAAATCTGCAACCGTAATCCAAAACTCACTCATCGTAGTCCGTAAAGGAAACAAGGGACAATACAACACCGTCACAGCGGACGGAAACGAAAAGGGATTAGCCATGAAAATCGGTATCGTCCTCCAACACTGCCGCATCGTTCCGGACAGGAAACTAGCGGCGGAGAGGTTGACCGTAGAGTCATACTTGGGAAGGCCATGGAAGCAATACTCGACCACTGTGGTCATGAACACTGAGATCGGTGATTTGATTAGACCAGAAGGTTGGAGAATGTGGGACGGTGAAAATTTCCACAAGTCATGTAGGTACATTGAGTACAACAACCGTGGACCAGGAGCTAACACTAATAGGAGAGTTAACTGGGCTAAGATCGCTAGAACTGCAGGTGAAGTTACTCAATTCACTGTGGCTAACTGGTTAAGTCCCGTTAACTGGATTCAACAAGCTAACGTTCCTGTCACGCTTGGATTTTAAAGCGTTTAAAAAACAAAAACAAAGAGACTAGTACTTGTTTATGTAAAAGGTGAAAAGTACAACATTTGTTTTCGATAGGATAAATATCTACGGGAATGAAATTGTAATAACAAATTATTCTTTTGTTTATCTCTCGTATGAAAGATGAATAACGACAATTCTTTTTTAAAAAAAAATAGGTGTGTTTGGGTTTATGTTTACTTATTCAAAATTTGATATATCATATTAAGTTTTGTTATTCCGAATCCCAAACGTTTCGTCTTGAATCAAGCTCACCAACAACTCTCAGGTCAAAGCTGTTATGAACTCTCGCTCGTATTCACCCGTTTGGAAACTAACTGATCTCTCATTTTTTATTCACCAGTTTGGAAATTAATTTAAATAGCAAACAAAGAAGACAACATGAAATGTAGGAGATGTATTACATCCCTTCATAAGGTCTATAAAACAAAAGATTCGGCTTGATAAGTCGGTCCAAACTAGCGGTTCACCCATTCAACTCCCGGAAAACGAGTGGAGAACGGCTCCATACTGTCTTATTCAATCCTGAAAGTAGACTTCCCAGCTCGGCTCGAAGACAGACGACGAAACTCTGATAGTCAACCCAAGCCATCAGGGCCAGCCCTGGACTAAAGCGTATAAGAGCATGATTATCCCAAAACTCTATTTAGGGGTTCTTTTTTTTTTAATACTTCTAAGTAGTAAAAGTGAGTTAAGAGACAACATTAAGAAACCCAAACATTTTTGTGTTTCATTGCAAGGCTCTTAATTAAGGGTTCTTAAAAAAAATATTTGATGAAAATTATTTATAAAGCTTGAGATGGAATATTTGATGTTGTGTTTAGATAATTATTTGAGAAGTAAGAAGAACATTTGATCTTGAGATGGAACGTTTGATCTTGAGATAAATATTTTGAGAAGGAAGAAGAATGTTTGAGATGGACTTGAGAAGGAAGAAGAACGTTTGTAAACTTGAGAAGGAAGATGAATGTTTGTGATAGGTAGGATTGGTTCAGAAGAGCCTTTCTTGATATCTTGTCTTTTTTTTGAGCTGAGAATTTGTCAAAGATATCAAACGAGGCTTAGCTACAGAGAGCATCCAGATAACAAACCACAGTCATTTCACAAAAACCAAATGCCACATTCTAATCTAATTCTCAGACACAAAGCTGAGAAAAAAAACAAAAGCATTCATAGCTCCACCTTTCTTGTTGTGGTCATAACCTGGCCGTTTCTCTCTCGATACATAAACTAGCATTGGAAGCCTGATGTCAACTTCTGTTGTATCAATTAAGTTCTCAGAATCTGCTTCAGCTCCATAAACTGGTTCTGCATTTGGAGGAGCCATTATTGCCTGCAACAACCCCAAGCGTAAGTATTGGAACACAATTTTATCACAAACCTTATAGAAACTGATTAATTATTAGTTGTTTACCTGAATGATTCCAGCATGGTCTCCACGAGAGTTATCAGTTTCTCCAGAGGACCAAGTCCCTGGCCAGTGAGACCCATCAGACATCCAAGTGGCCTTTGGAACTTTAACAGTTTCTTCAGGATTGCCGCCTCCCATCATCATCTCCATCTGTTTCTTCTTAGCCCTTATTTCTTCGTGCACGTTATAAGCATCAGACCTCCTCCTTATCGCCTCAGGCAATGAGTTCATTCTCACTTTAAACTCATCATATTCCCTCTTCACTCTCCTCTGTGGTATTGATTAGATACCAAACTAAGAAAAGATGAACTAGTGTTGCTTCAATGGAGGTTTGTTTTCTTTTTTTCTCTTCTGTGTAATATCTTAAACATTACTCCCTATCCTGCTCTCTTCGACATCTTCACTGCCTCAATACTCTCTGTCACTGACCCAATTTGGTTAACCTGCTCACCGAAGATCTAGTCAGTAATTGTTGAAAGAATATAAATTGAATTAAGATTATAATCTGGTAAATACCTTCAAGAGAAGAGCATTGCAAGACTTCTCTGCGATTGCCTTTGCAGCCCTCTGAAAGAAGAATGAGTAAAACAAATAAATGAGCACTTTGAGAGAGAGAGAATATAAGGAACACAAACAAAAAAATGGCAAGACCAACATCGACAAAGAGAGATTAACAACAAGACCCAGAATCGTCAACTGATTCTTCCGTCGAGGAGAGATCAATCACGGCGATTTGGATTTGAAACGGATGGATTACCCGAAGACGCTAGAGAGAAAGAGAGATGAGAGAGAGAGTAGGAGACATCTATGTGTGACGCATGTCTCATAAGGGACGTCTCTTCCTTCTCCTAATTAAGCAACGTTTCTTCTCTAATTAAATAATTTTCATTTATTTTTAATTATAATTATTTTAAGCAACCCACTTAACATACCCCGAAAATGATGCTCTAAAGCCTTTGTTTTAGGCGCTAAAATATATTATGTATTTAAGGAGGATAATTTTTTGTTGAAATTGATAGTAGTGTAGTAGTTTGAGTTGTTACTTGTAACGTAGAGACGGCAACTTCGAATCTTTGCCCTACATATTTAATCACAATTTTCTATAAATTTATAGTTTTGGGCTTTAGAATAAAAGAGAACTGGGCCGGGCCTGGGCCCAAGAGCCGTCAGGTTCATTAGGACAATGCAATGTAGGATGAATTGGAAAGTGACTCAAAGTATTTGGGCTTTGGGTAATTAGATTTGAATCCGACTATTCTTAAATGTTCAATCGCAACTGTAAGTTATAACGTGAATCATGAAGTGTAGCACTTGCAACACAAAGCATTTGCATGGTAGTTTAAATGAACTACGATAAGTGAAACATAGAACAACGAATCATGAATTCAGGTTCATTATAATTTATAATTATTGCTACTAATTGCTATTTAATGTAACACGTCAGGTGCGAAAGACGAAAGTCAAAGCGACTGGTCAAATTATCCTCCGGTCTATCAAAAATATCTACATCCTACTAATAAATATGTAAAATATCAGTGTAGTAATTATATTTAAATTAGAAAGTAACCAACATAATAAAAATATTATCTGTTAAAAACTACGAATACGTAAACATCCAGCGGCGGATCTAGAAAATACTTTTTGTGGGGGCATAAAATAAATAAAAAGGAAATAAAGACATTGGGAGGAGACTTGAACTCTGGTCTAGAGGGGGCAAGCAAATGATTAAAACCAACTATGCTACAAAAAGCTTGTTGTTTCTTCTCCAAATAGATTTGTTTTTAGTTTTTTTTGTGGGGGCAGCTGCCTCCTACTTCCCCAACGTAGGTTCGCCACTGTAAACATCTTATGGACCCGGTCTGGTACTCATACACGTTGGTTCATGATTCGATGAAAATAATTCATTGAAAACGCATAAAATTAGAGAATAGTATAGAATTGATCATAACTTTGCAGAGGAGCGACGAAGAAAAGTGTAAGCCACATACGACTATCCCTGCCGGCACCACTAACTCTCTTAACATTTATTATGTAATAAATTATGAGAATGATATCTACTATTATTTGTTCACACCATATATTTTATCTTATACGGAAGTTGCCTAACAAACAGAGATACACATGTTTATATAAGCCACCTGTTTACATATAACCAATTCCAATTTCCAAATTTGTTTTTTCTGCATAATACTTTGAATATCAGTTAGGATAATGGAATATCTATAGTGGGTCTTTCCTAATTTTTGTTAGAGAAAAGTTATATTATTTTTTATTTGTTTTGTGAAATCATATAAGTATTTACTCCCTCTGTTTCATAATAAGTGTTATTTTAATACTTTTTTCTTGTTACATAAAAAGTGTCACTTTACAATTCCAATGCAAATTATACTTACTTTCAGCTAGAAATTAATTGTAAATTACATTACTTTTATAAATAATTTTATTTATCTCAAATACTATTGGTCAAATAGATATAATTAATGACAACTTAATTACATTTCAATCATTTTTTTAATTTGTGTGAAAAATGTCAAAACGACACTCTTTGTGAAACGGAGGGAGTATTATTGATTGTAGAAATTAGTGAACATTTAACAAATGCATACCTTGGTATGATTAAGTTATTATTAATGGATTATGGATATCTTATCTAACTACTGAATTGCCCCCAACAAGCAAGGCATATGGGACCAACCTCGGCCGTAATAAGAAAGGGCAGTTTCGAAACTTTGTACAGAGATCCTTAATACTTTTTTCTCTTTTTTTAGAGATACTTAATACGATCATGCATTATGGAAAAATACTAGTTTAGATGATGTAATTAGGTGAAATATTATCATTACTAAACAAACGGTCGATTACCTAAAGCTACAATTTTGGATTATGCATTTAAACACGCGTTACAGGTGTCTCTAGATATAACGGTGAGAGTGATAGCTTTTTGTAAAAATGTCTGAATAGTCAGTCTCTAAACTAAGACAAAAATATAAGGAGTCACTAATCTCGTGACGTTTAAGACCAAAAAGTGTAGTAGCCAGTCGACATAAGATAAAATCCCCAACCATTGTGAGTTTACAAGAAACTCCTTGGGCGGAAAATCATATACTATGCGACATCGTGTTTTTAATTAATTAAAAGAAAAAACTCTTAGAATAACATTAAAAAAGTTTTGTCACAAAAAATATATAAAAAAAGAAAAGATGACCAAACTATTTTATTAAATAGATAAATATATACTTATATTCCTAGGATTAACTATTCTAGAATTATAATTTATAGTTAAGCAGTGGAGTTTCTGAATTAATGTTTCAAATTTAAAAAAATAAAAAATAAAATATTAAAATTTTCAAAATAAAAAATACTATTTTGATTTTTGTTAAAGACTAATTTGTTGTTAAAACTTTAAAATAGTGTTATTTAAAAGAATTGCTCTAATTAAAATGAACTACTGAGGGTATATATGTAAGTCGCACAATACGAGACTCGCATTCTTATAAATAAGAGTAAAGCTGGAGTTGACTCATTCTTCACTCAATATTGTAGAAGAAAAGAAACAGAGCAAAACAATAACTCTTTAGAACGTTACAGTTCTTCTTCTTGATATCTTTTAATGGCGTCTGAAGAGAGCATGATGATCAACTCTTCTTCATTTCTAGACGAAGAGAACGAAGATGGGTTCCATTACCAGACAAGGCAAAGCAGTTTGTCAAGGTTATCTATCTGCACGAGCTCCTTCCACGAAGAAGACGATGAAGATAACTTCACAAATCATCCTTCGGAACTGGGTAACTTCATCTCTGAGCTGTCGCTGGAGAGCCTCGACGACGTCGGAGCCGAGGCTGACGGAGAAATCTCTGATGACGGTGAAGACTCGGATTCCGATAAGGAACCTCCCGGCTTCTACTCTCTCCCGACGATCATATCTCGCCGGAGAAGAGAAGCCACTGTTAACGTCGATGGCAGTAAGTGTAATTCAGTTAAGCAAAGAAGGGTGTTAAGAGAAAAGAGTAAAAGAGGGAGTGGTCACGGTTTTAACGGTGTAGAGAGAGAAAGCGACGGAGACGGAAACTGTTACGGCAGAGGAGGTGAAGGAGAGTTGACGGTGTTAACGAAGGTGAAAGGAGGAAAGAAGTCGATGAGGATGGGTTTTGAGGAAGTGAAGGCTTGTAGAGACCTCGGGTTCGATGTGGAAGTTCCGGATCGGGTTTCAGTATCCGCCGGGTCAAACCGGGAGACTCAGACTAGTAGTGGCGGGAACTCTCCGATTGCCAACTGGCGTATCTCAAGTCCTGGTATAATTATTAAAAGTTTCATTTTTGTATGGTTATTAAATTAGAATCTTAGTCTCATTTTGTATGGTTATTAAATTAGGAGATGATCCGAAGGAGGTTAAGGCGAGACTTAAGATGTGGGCACAAGCAGTAGCTTTAGCTTCTGCGTCACGTTAAGCTTCTTATGTTAGGGTTTGTCGCATAGTCTTACGAGTTACTATGAGTTTTTCTTGAAATAGTAACTCTTCTACTGCCTACTGGGTTTGTAAATATGAAAGTTAATTAATACTGTATTGTTTCGTTCAGTGTTTAAAAGTGTTACACTGTATTGTTTCGTTCAGTGTTTAAAAGTGTTACACAGTGACTTGTATCATTCCCATGTAGTATGTGTTACTCTGTTATTATCCTTCTAATAACGGTCTGTGTTCTGTAGTGTGGAAAGCCATAGAAAATTTCAACACAAAAGGGACCCTTTAAAGACCAGAGCACCCAAAATTAAATAACCCTAAAGAAAGGTTCACTTTTATCAAAAGCAGAGTCTGATCGATTTAGGACCCGGATGCTTTGTCAAAGGGTCCAATGAATCAGAGGAATATATGTTATTTGTTACATTATTTTCAGTTGAATATTATAAAATGCAAGGAAACTTTGTCATCATCAGATTTGCTAATTTAATCAAAGAGTAGAATTTGATCCGTAGATACGTGCATATATATTTTGTTTTACAAATTTACAACTTTGATATTATAAAAAAAATCAATGTTCTAAAATACGCTATACGCTCTCCATGTGGAGACGTAGCGCCTATCAACTAGTTGTATATGCGGACGTCTAAACAGGCCTACACAAATATATATTTTTAATGTATAGTATTATATTTAACTAATATATATAAATATACTTATAAAGTTTAACTAATAACAGAATCAAATAATATAAATATTAGAATACTATAAGAGTTTTCAATAGTATATATATGCTAGAAAGTATAAATCCAAACATATAAAATTAATAATAATTTAAATTTTCCAAATCAAATAATTACAGTCTGAAACAGATGATAATTATAAATATAGAAAACATGTCTAATTCTGAAAAATGTAAGCAAATCAAAATTTAATTATCATTGGTGTTCATCTGATTCCAAATTGCCATCACAATCTTCTTTTTCATTCTCAGAAATAAATTCTTCAAATGCAATTCTCTAACATCAACCATGTCATCCTCACGTGCTTCTCCTTCTGCATGACCAGCTTCTACACCCATAATTGTATCATGTTCTCCATCATCACCTTCAACAAACCATTTTTGAGCATAAGTAGCATCATCAGCAATCAATATATCTATATTCTTCTCCTTTTGCACTTTTTTTCTTTTATTCATCAACCTTGTATTCTTTCCGTATCAATTTAACTGGGTTTTAACGATTTTTGTTTTGTTTCAAAATAAGTGATGTTCTAATTATTCTTGATAAAATTTAATGTCACTTTGAAATTTGTGACCAATCACAAAATATTGTAACTTATTTTTATTAGTTGAACTAGTTTTATTTAATGCTATTTTTATATAACTAATATAAATTACATAAAATTTTATATTTTCTTAATCTTTGTGAAAAACCTTAAAAACCACTTAAAATGATACATGTGGAGTATTAAAATTGGACAAATACAAGATTATTCATTCTACTTGTACTAATCTGATTGCATTTTTTATATATATCTGCATTTAAAAGCAAAATTACCAATACTATAATATTAAGTTAAAATATTTTAGAACCATACATTTATAGTATATATAAAATCTTACTAACATCCCGATGAACTAGCAGTCAAAGACAAGATTCTCTTTGCCATTCTTTGCAAATTAGGCACTAAAGTCCCATAAGTGCTCTACCATTCAACTAAAAAATAAATCAAATTTACAATAGAACGTATTTGTTAAGTTACAAACCAAACTAAATATATACTAGTTATGTTCTACCATCGTCAACCTTATGCATCTCCTATGTACTAGATTCTTTTCTTCACATGCACTGTTAATTTTTTCCACGTTCTAACAATGTTGCACTTGGAATATTATGCTAATTAAAACAAAGAAATAATATCAACCAAAATTAAATGCAAAAATACTACGCTGACTTTGAATTTTGAAGGTATGGATCATAATCTTTATTACTTTCTTCACAGTATTTCATGGTCCATGGTGTCCCAAAATTATCTTCCTTCTTCTTGTACTTAGTAATCTCAGAATTGATGACATTGCATTGCGTGGTAAGGTTATCCGGGATAAAAGCGTTCACACACTTGAAGAAACTTGTGAGCAAATTGTCTTGTAAAAGAATTGTTTGATCCTTGTATAAATAGTAAGGATTTAAGAAATAATCCGTCAAATACAAAGGACTGTCAAGTCGACCCTAGGTCCTTTGGTCAATTATATTCATGATTGGCTGAATATTTCTTTCTAAGTTATTCAACCCAACACATATATTTTTCTTTTCTTGTTGTAACTCTCATGCAAATATCCAATTGTAGGCTTCTTATCACCATCAACCATTCTAAGTAGTTTAACTAAAAGTCCAAAAACCTTTAAGCACATAGTCACTCCATTCCAAAACTGAATACTCAACATGGTTTTAAAATCTGCCATTCCATTTCAGTGCTTTTCCCATTTGCATTTCTTCCAATCAGCACTAACAAACATGGACTGCAACTGATCAGTCTTTTTCATCAAGCTTTGCAAAGTTAAAAAACATGACGCAAATCTAGTGACCCCTGGTCTCACAATGTCTTTATTGTTTGTGAATTTTCTCATCATTGCCAAAGTGTTATGGTGGGAATACACAAAGATTGTGAATCCTTTAGTCCTGTTGAAGATGGTTTTAAAACTTTGGAGTTTTGCAATGCTTTCCAGCATCAAATTAACAGTATGAGCAACACATGATGTCCAAAAAATTTGTGGTAGTTTCTCTTTGAAGATCCTAGCAGCAGCCATGTTGTTTGGTGCATTGTCAGTTACCACTTGAATCACATTCTCTACTCTAACATCTTCAATGCATTGTTTGACATACTCACAAATAATTCACCTATATGAGCCTCATCTGAACACTCCCTAGAAGAAAGTAACATGGTTCTTCTTCTGCAATTAATACACAAGTTCATAATACCCATTCTTCTTCCTCTCTTCTTCATGGCCTTTTAATAATCCCTTGATTCTCTCAACTTCTTCTTTCAATAAAGGCTCTCGCAGCATATATTTACTTAGTGGCATAACTCCCATGCCAAACTGTCCTACAACTTCAAGCATCAACTTAAACTCATCATTTGCAGTAGCATGAAAGGGGACACTAGAAACAAAAACCCATCTACCAGTGTATTGGTGAACTTTATGTAATCTCTCTTTCCAAAGAGCATCACTAATATTTTGTTGTCTACTTGCCACATAAGAAAGTCTTGGATTGATAGCTGATGCAAATTTATCTATCAAACCAATTGTACGAGGAATTTTTTTTTATCTCAGTTCTTCAAGTTCAGCAACAGCCTCATCATCCTCATCTCAACCATCACAAATCTTCACATATTTTTGCAAGTTAGCATCTGAATTCCTCTTATGCTTCTTTTTTATTATTTGCTTCATCAATAGCTATTCTACGTTTTTCTTGATCATGTTTTGTTGCTTGTGGACAAACTGAAACATTCTCTGGAAGTTTGGCAATATGCTCTTTAATCCTAAATGCGTCACCGGAAAAATGTTTTCCACATAGTTTACACTTCACCTTATCTGGATTACTTGGATTACACAATATCTCATATTCCCAACAACATCCTTTGAAATTCTTTTCAAAACTGAAGTTTTTTTGTGAGTCTTGTTTTGCTAATATTTGAATTTTCAGATGATCCAGCCATGCCAAATTCTCGTGAATGATTTTCTGCATTTTTTATCACATGAACATGAGGAATAGCCTTTAGATTTTTCTCTGCAACTGAGAACTAGAGAAAAAAATGAATTGAATGTGTATTATGAGTTAGGGTTTCTTGTTTTATATATATACTTTATTAACTATGTAGTTTAATGTATTTGATAAAACTTCATTTATTTTTATTAAAGTAAATACAAACGCATAAATAGTGATAATATGCGGACTATGCGGCTGTATATGCACCTATTTTTTATCAAACCAAATAACATGTCGCATATGATGATTTCGGTACGCTTAGTACCCGCGAAATGTATATGTACCATATAGGCATCAACAAAGACGTATTTTAGAAAATTGTAAAAAACATTATATATATATATATGATTTACATTTAGTGTTATATATTGTATAAGTCTATAATTTACTATTTAGGCTTCTTATACGTCATTGTTAATATATAGTGATTTGTTTTATACATTTTACTTTGTTATTTATATTACATATTAATATATTTTCTAGTTCAGCATAATAATCAAAATCTGAAAGAATCTACTATAGTATAGCTTTTCATGTTGTGCTTAAGAAAACATACTTGAACATCTATCATTTTAGTATTTTGCGAGATTTTATAAGTAAATACACTACAAAAATATGTACATTGTTAGCACGGGTTATATGCTATATTAGAGTTTTGATAGTGAATTCATAAATGTTATGTATACGGCAGCCATCATAGATACCCCCTACAACAGCGTTTTTATGTAATGCTATGAAATGTGCGCATACGATAGCAATACTTGGATGATGTTATTAACTTAACTACAACACTAATTTTTTGATACAAAATTGATTATGATTCATATTTTCGTGCTATAATAAATCATTCTACAATAGCAATTATATATTGCTATATATCATATTTTTATTTATAACGTTGTAAAATGCTGTAAAATCTTAGTTGAAAATTATAATGAAAAAAATATTTAATGTCGAGGAAGAGACGAGGTAGACAGAGACAAGGTGGAGATGGTTGGCGGATAGGAGAGGACGGTGGTGATGGTTGTGGTGGTGATTCAGAGAGGACGATGGGAGAAGAGAGCTCCTAGTGTTTGAGTAATTTTTTTTGTGATTCTCTTTTTTTGTTAAGACTAATTTTTACCTCTTTAAATAAATAATATGTTAGAGTACAGAGGGAAAATGTAATTTTCTCCGTGTTTCTCTAGTTTTCACTTAAGTCTCGGCTGAAAATCTAATTTTAGATTTCTGTTTACATAAAATCTATCATAACGTTTATCTAATGATATTGTACAATACAATTTTTTAAAAATCATCTACAAAAATAATTCAATAAAACGTGCTATAGTAATATTCTATGAATGTAGACTTTTTTGTAGTGATACATTGTTATGTTTAAATAATATATACTCTATTAATTTAGTAAATTATATACATAAAAGTATTTTCATATTATTTTAGTAAATTTTATCAATATATAATATTTTGGATGTTATGGTATTAATAAATTATAGTGCTTTTGATTCTTACAATATAATTTATTTATTTTTATGCTACCTTTCCAAAAAATATATTTTAACATCTATGATTTTATTTTTTACGAAATTTGGAATACTATCATTTTAAGTTTTTGATATTTATTTTTCAAATTGTAAAATTGGTGAAGAAAAAATTGGAAGATTACCCAAATATTTTTGAGTTTAGAAGATTATATAATTTTTTAATTTGTTTGTTACTAAACTAATTCATTATATTATAAAAATATATTTTATATTTTTTTCAACAGATTTTGTTATATAATAATTTTATTTTTTTCATAAAATATTAGACATTTTACGAATTTAACCCGTTTTAGCGATGAATGATAATTTATTTTAGAAAAGCATCTTAAAAAATTCATCAATCTATTAATTTAATATAATTTTTTCATATTTAATTTATAAAGCACCTCTATTTTATTATAATATAGAATATAATGATAAAATTTATAAAATAGTATATATTTTTATTTTCTTTTACTTTATGATAAAAATTTAATAACATTAACTGTAATTATATTATATTAATAATAATGAAATCAATTAATGTATTATTTAAAAAAAATTATTTAAAATTTTTGGTAGGAGATTGTTTGATGTTTTCTCAACAGATGTTGTTATAATTAAAAATAAAATTATGTAAAGCCCTTCTCTACATTATTCGTAGAGGGTTCTTTGGCAGCATCTAACATATTATAAAACCATTTTGCGTCTATGTTAGGTTCTTCCCTACTGCTACTATAAGGAACTTTAGCTTCATGAAATGTATCTGTAACCATATCATGATACTTATTTTCATGCTGCTCATACACATAACCCACATTATATCCAATCAATATTCTGCCCACGATCCTCATAATGATTAGCATTATAACTTAGTAGTTTAACTCCCTGACTCGTACTACTACTTGATGCACCTTCCCCATGAAAAAACATATGTAGTAGTTTGATCTAAATTCTCTATTATAAAGATGCCTATTCACAGTATCTACATCCAAATATGGCTCATTCTTGTATTTTCTACAAGAAAAAAAAATATTGTACCATGTTCTCTTGCGAATAGCTGGTTTGTTGCTTGGTGTAAGAATCCACGCAATCTGGCCCGATACTCTTTCGTCACTTCTCTAGTCTCCGGATTTTTATGATTATATATCCAAGCCCGTAATGTGTATATTTCATGTTCTGAAGACATTTTTCTTTCTCTTTATTTTTTTTCTCTCTCTATTGTTTTTTTCTATTTTTTTCTTTGTTTCTTTTATGTCTAGAACAAGAATTCACAGCTGTTAGTTATAGACTTTTCAAAAGAATTACGAAAAAATTGATACGGATTTGAACGTCGTCCGGTAGGCCTATAGTGGATCATCCAATTTTAAAGACTAATCTTTCCTATACACTCCAACTGTCTTTTGAAGAATGCTTTTAATCTCCCTGTTGGAGACTTCGACCTGACCACTAGTATGTGGGTGGTATGGTGAAGCGACCTTGTGTTTCACTCTGTGCCTTCTCAAAAGTCCATGAAAAACTTTACTGATGAAGTGTGAACTTCCATCACAATTCATGATACACAAAACCTAGGGAAGATAATGGACTTAAACTTCTTCAAAACAAACTTGGAATCATTGGTTGAACCGACAATCGTATCCACCTACTTAGACACATAGTCTATAGCTACTAAAATATATATTTTTTTAAATGCTGGAAAAGGGCGCATAAATCATTTTTGAAAGCTACTTTTATGTTTTGCAACATTGGTCCCTAGATTTTGTGCTTCTTTGACTTTAGCTCCCAAACTTCTAAGTTGGTGCAGTTTAGTATTTGACTTTGCCCCAAAACTTATGATTGTGCATTCTACACCCTGTGACTGCAAAATAGACAAATCTGCTCTTAATAATACCTAAATGCAAGACTAGGACAACAAAAAGAACTATAATTTATGCCTAAAATCCGATTAAAACACCACTTATCAATATATATTACCAATTGATTGCTTAAGTGTATAATAATAAAATGATGATATAAGTTACTAAAAATGTGACATATCTATAGTTCATTGTAATACAACAACAAAGTGATGTATACAAATTATATTTCAGAAAAAATATAAATTTTATTTATTTAAAGTAAATGTCAGTCTAAATTAAAATTTTCGTAAACTGAATAGAATTTCAAATACAAATGATTATTTTATAATTTAAATTGAATAAAATAAATTGTGTGAAAATAATAGTTTAAGAAAATTAATAAAATATTTTTTGAAAAAGTTATTATGTATGTGCATGGCACATAAAACATCTAGGGTCTGACTGGTGATCATTCAGGAAATAAGAGGAACGAATAGGAAATGAACATAGAGAAATAAAATAACATGAATGAAAAGTACTTGTTGTTTCTTCTCCAATTTAACAAGGAATAATTTTGTTATTTATTTCTTTACAAAAAACGAATGAAAGGGAATGAAAAATAAAATTTGTTTCTTGTGAACTGTGATTTTTTTAGGAACGTCAATGCATTATTCCTCGTCGTTCCTTGGTCACCATAAGGTATATTCATACCCTAGCACTATAAAGATTAGCAATCTCTTTTGACCAACCAAAAATATTGGCAACCTCTGAGGGATTTAATTTAAAATTGATTAATCATTAAATACAACTTACCAAAACTGTGTTAATGATAATGTATTATTGATACTACGACATAGACGTACAATTGCATCTTCGAACCAAATTTTATTTCCAGACCTTTAAGGTAGATTTAGTCAGTTATAGTATATAAAACCTAAATTTAACGTTTAAGATTAGGCTAATGAATGTATGTATTAATAATAGAACCAGAAGTCATGAGTAACCAGGTAAAAACTAGCTATATGGTATATAGATGTGATAAATCTTACTTTGTGATCAGATATGATATAGATGTCATGACATCTTACGCAAGTGAATAAAAAGATAGAGATCTCTAAAATATAACATATCTAGATATAGACATTGCAGAGTTCAGACCAAGAGACGAAAAGAGAAACCTAAAATACAATACATACCTGACAAATACTGTTTTGACAAAAAAAAAAAAAACGGTAGCCTTTAGGTTTTGTGATATTTAATTACTGCATCGGAAAATATATGTGAAAACAGATCATATATTTTTTCAATCTCCCCAAGATAAAAAAAGAAAGAAGAAAAAAAATATTCTCTTTCCATTTTTGCTAATATATAATCACACAATTTATAATGTAATAAGTTATAAATTATTGTATTGTCACTGACCACCCCCTGAAAGTCTACCTGCCTAACCCAGCAATAGCTTCAGGGAAAAGCAGCAGCAGCCGTATTTAGTAATCAAACATAGAAACCCATAACTAAATTGATTGCAGGGACAATAATTAGTGATGCATATATATATATATATATATATATATATATATATATATATATATATATATATATATATATATATATATATATATATATATATATATATATATATATATATATATATATATATATATATATATATATATATATATATATATATATATAT
>MU107743.1:19980-39898 GCA_012274485.2 Sinapis alba | reverse complement strand
TTTACCTGGAAAAATTGGATCACAGGACGTGAACGATGTGCTCTCAGCAGTAGATCATGCCGTTGAGATGGGACTTGCAGACCCGTGTAGAGTAACCGTGCTAGGTGGTTCTCATGGTGGGTTTCTGACAACACACTTGATTGGCCAGGTACTGTTATTCACACCTATAAAGTGATGGCGCCAGAATAGGAATTATTATACTTATTCTAAAAAGTTTTGCTAAAGGCGCCGGATAAGTTTGTGGCAGCAGCTGCAAGGAATCCCGTATGCAACATTGCATCAATGGTTGGGATTACGGATATACCTGATTGGTGTTTCTTTGAAGCTTATGGTGACCAGACTCACTACACAGAAGCCTCCTCACCTGAAGACATGTCTCTGTTTCATCAGATTTCTCCTATATCACACATCTCAAAGGTTAAACAACACCAGCTCCGTTCTTTGATAAAGGTTTGATGACATCCTATGTTTAATGATTCTTCTTGTGTATTTTTTCTTACTTGTGCAGGTGAAAACACCCACTCTGTTTCTCTTGGGAACTATGGATCTCCGTGTTCCTATTTCAAATGGATTTCAAGTAAGATCAGTCCACAACTTGTTTTAAGTTTCCAGATCCCAAACTCATTGGTGATGTTGTTTAATTCAGTGATCTTGATTTGTATAGTACGTTAGGGCGTTAAAGGAGAAAGGAGTCGAGGTTAAAGCATTAGTCTTTCCTAGTGACAATCATCCTCTAGACAGGTTAAAAAAATAAACACAAAAGCTAAAGCATGTGTGAGAAAGTTTTGAATTTTAAAAGTATGTTTTTGCAACTTGTGATTGTTTATTTTGCAGGCCGCAGACGGATTATGAAAGCTTTCTCAACATTGCTGTCTGGTTCAACAAGTACTGCAAGCTGTGAACATCTTGTGATTGTTTGTTATCGTAATAAGTGAAATTAAAATAAAAGTACTTTTAAACCAAATAAATATATGGTTTACTGTGTAGCTTGGCTTATCTTTGGATGCTTGTTGTAAGTTAACAAAGACAAGGCTTCCGGTCTAGATTCTCGACTTTACAGTAAGGGTTAGGGCTGGACACGAATATTTAGAGAATTCTTATTATATGTGATTCGCACAAATATTCTAAAATATCCTTAAAAAAATTATCACAAAAATAGTATCTAAAAAAAAAAGTTATTAAAATATTTCATTAAATAGATAAATAAACAATTATAATCATAGGGTTAACTAATCTAAATTTAAATTTAGATTTAAAGGGTTGAGTTTGGAGTTAGGCTTCAAATTTAAAAAAAGTAAAAAAATAAAATTTTGAAAACGAAAAAAAAATATTTTTTTTATTTTTGAATGTTATTTTTATGACAAAATTTTTAAAAATAAGTTATTTCAAATGTCCTTTTGAATATCTATATTTTTCTATTTGTTTTGTTACAAAGAAATACATACATCTAATTTTTAAATATCCAAAATATTCACAGATATTTGAGAATACTTATAGATATGTGGTTTTTGACTATCTAAAATAGTATTTTCAATAATGCAAAAATATAATAGGTTTTTCATACGTTAAGAAATATCATTTTTTTGTAGTGAAAGACTACATAAGGGAGGACATCAATTAGACTACGAGGAGGAAAAAACAAGAGAGAGGAGAGAGAAGCAATTTTCTCTTTGGTCTCTCCCTCAATTTGTTCAAACCCTAGATCCACCGCACTATTTGACATCTCCGGTGACCGGGAGCTTCTCTAGCACTGGTCGCCACCCCGTCCGTTTGTAGCTCCACCCAACCTTCTCCCTTAGCCTCCCTTTCTTATCCTTTTCCTTTTTGTTTGGTGCTCTGGATTTTCGTTGTAGGTGAATCTAACTGGAGCTTCATGTGTGTGTGGTTCCTCTGGAGCACCGACGAGGAGTGGCTTTGTTGGGAAGTCTAAGGAGCCTTAGGTTCAGCCTTTACTCACCAATCGGAGCAGATCTGAGTCAGATCTGATCTTGTCTACGCCGGAAAGAATGGTTGAGCGTCGCTGCCTCCTCCTCCTCTTTTCGGTCCTAGCTTGTACCTGTGTGGTTTGTCGGGCTCAGTCTCAAGGTTTCATTGAGCTTCTCCTCTCTGTTTTGGAGTATTGGCGGTGTGAAGGCTCACCGCTCGGAGGACCTCTGCATAGTTCAATGGACAACATCCATGGTGTATCAACGGCGTCTGCTCGAGGTTCTTCTTCTTCGTTTTTCGATATCAGCTCCTACGGTCTTGAGGATGACCTTCCGTGTTTTGGTATCTGTTGCAAAGAACCAGAGTCATCGATCTACTGCTGTCTCACCTGTTTTAAGGAGTTTTGATTCCTTTTGTGCTTCATTCCCACTCTCGTAGCTCCGACGAGGCTCTCTATGTTCTCCCTTGATGTTTTTGTCGCATGTTTGTGTCATGTGGCCGGATGAGGAGTCAATGTACCGCCTGCGCTTGACCTGTTATGTTCTTCATTGTATGCGGCATCACGTCGGGTCTGCTAAGTCTGTCTTTGTCGAGAAAGTTTTGGTTTGCTTGTTCGGCGTCCTCCTCCTAGGGTGTTCCGGAGCCATTGCCTGTCTGCCTCCGTCAAAGCCATTTGGAGCCACTTCCGGGTGCATGTTCGTGTGAGCTTCCGTAGCTTTACTCTTGTTTTCTTGCTTTTACTAGGAGTCAAGAAGTGCTATGAATTGGGATTGTATGTTGTCTGTTGCACTATATTTGTATATTAACTCCAAATTCACCATTCATGGCTGCTTTGGTGTTAATATCTAGTGCTTCTTAGGGACTTTTTTTTAACTTTTTTGCAGTTTCTAAGAACAGAATAGCTTTCAAAGCAGATTCTGGTTCAATTTCTATTGTAACCAAACTTACATTCATTGAATGACATTTACAATTTAGCAAAAAAAAAAAAAAAAAAAAAAAAAAAAAAAAAAAAAAAAAAAAAAAAAAAAAAAAAAAAAAAAAAAAAAAAAAAAAAAAAAAAAAAAAAAAAAAAAAGACTACATAAGGGTATTAAATAAAGGGTTTTCATGCACACCTGTGAACTCATCTTTCTCTCTCCACTCACCATCGACAAGAAAAAATATGGAAAATCCTAAAGTTTGCCATTCCAATACTGGTGGATGCGTTTCATGTTTTCCATGAACCGTAAGTTGAGCCTCTGCCAACAAAGCTTCCTTCACTTCTACTACACGAAGTACTTCTTGTAGGTTTTCCATTCTTATTTTTTTAATAAATTTTATAGTTTATATTCTTCCAAATATAACACAAAATCCAAAGAAAAATACAGAAATATAACTTTTTAGAAGTTTCCAAAACAGATAGTCCATATTGATAAATACCGAGGGAATGGGAAAATTCTAGGGCTGAAAATAATTTTTGATAAAGCTCATATTCACAAAGCTGGTTGAAGGGACATGATTAATTGATTTCTCCTTTATACTAAAGGAAATAGACTGTATGCTGATAGGAAAAAATTAAATTAGGTTTTATAAATAGAAAATTTCTATTTATTTTGATAAAATCTGGACTATATATATGCTCATATGATAACAAGATAACCTAAGATTTTCCCCACGTCGCGGCAAACCCTAAACTAGCTTTGCTGCGTGGAAACTGATTACAGAGTAGATGGATCGTATTAGTCAAGTTGAAATTAAGCGACGTTCAGTGGTGGCCTTGGAGCTGAAGGAACTTTCTTACCAAAGCTTCTAGTTATTAGCCGAGATTTGCACGGTGAGTATAAGCTTGAGATGATTCTTCCTGCTTTCCCTGTGCTTGGAAGAGTTATACATAAAAAACATTGTGTGGAAACCTTCGGGTGATACAGTGTCAAGTGCAAGCGTCAAGAAGCTAACTCTCCATGCCAACGGTTGCGAGGGAATGAGCATTTCTTTTGATACTTCAAGTCTGCTTTACCTTGAGTATTCTGATAAAGTTGCTAACGACTATCCTAAAGTTAACTTGCCAAATTTAGTTGAGGCTGTACTCGACCTTAATATATGTTATTATATATGGCGAGACATTGAGCGAAATGATGATGGGTTAAGCAACGATGTTGTTCTGAGATGTGGAAATTTGTGTAAGCTCATGACTGGCATAAGAAATGTGAATGTTGGATAAGCTTCCATAACTTGAAGCCCAAGAAAGTCTTAACAAGCCGGTTAAGAAATAAGATAGGCTTAAGTTATAATCCTTTGTGTTATAAAAATAGGAAAGAGTAGTTTTCTATTTAGGAATAGGATTTGTTATTACTCCTATATAAGATCGTAGCTAAGCTAGAGCTATAGATAAGATTACAAGATAGACAAAAACAAAAGACAAGTTTAGTTTTTGAGAAGAAGTTTTCTAAACTTAATAAAAGATAAGTTGTTCTTTTATACGAAGTGTTCTTCTATCTAGTATACGAAATAGAGTATCATTCAAACAGAGCAAAGCATATTGATCTTGTGTGTATAACGAGACTTTAATTGGTATCAGAGCGGAGGCGTTAATCATCATCACAAAGAAGATACACACAAGAAGAAGATCAAACCATGGGAGACGAGATTGTTACTCGACCAAAGGAGTTCTCACCACCATCGATTCAATGTCCTACACTAAACGCAACAAACTACACGGTATGGTCAATGAGAATGAAAGTTTTGTTGAAGATATACAAAGTGTGGGACACAATCGAACCTGGAATGGATGATCCTGATAGAAACAATGTCGCGATAGGACTATTGTTTCAAGCCATCCCTGAAGCTCTTATTTTGCAAGTCGGCGAACAAGAAACTTCAAAGGGGATTTGGGACGCGATCAAATCTCGAAATCTAGGTGCTGATCGTGTCAAAGAAGCAAGACTTCAAACTCTCATGTCTGAGTTTGAAAGATTAAAGATGAAGGAGTCTGATTCCATAGACAACTTTGCAGGAAAATTATCCGAAATCTCTTCTAAGGCAGCTGCTCTTGGTCAAACTATTGAGGAAAATAAACTAGTCAAGAAATTTCTCAACAGTTTACCAAGAAAGAAGTTTATACAAATCATAGCTTCCTTGGAACAAATCCTGGATTTAAACACAACTGGATTTGTAGATATTGTTGGGAGACTAAAAGCATATGAAGAACGTATTCTCGATGAAGAAAATAACGATGAAACTCAGAGCAAGCTTCTATACGCAAATCAACAAACTAACACCTCAAACCAATGGAAGGGTCGTGGAAGAGGTGGACAAAGTTTTAGAGGACGTGGTAGAGGCAGGTTCAACTCATATGACAGAACGTCAAACCAGACAAATCGAAACCAAGGAAAAGAGAAGAAGGATAGATCGAAACTGATTTGTTTTCGGTGTGACAAACCAGGACACTTCTCATCTGTGTGTCCTGAAAGAATACAAAAGGTACAAGAGGCAAATAAAGCAGAGACAGAAGAAGCTGATCCAGTGCTTTATATGCATCAAGTTGTATTCCTAAACGAAGAAAATCTGAGACCAAAGAAGTATGAAACCAAAGAAAAACAAGATGGAATTTGGTACTTAGACAACGGAGCCAGCAATCACATGACTGGAAACAAATCTTATTTCTCAGAACTCAATGAGAAAATCAAAGGCAAAGTGAAATTTGGAGATGATTCCTATGTTGACATACAAGGAAAAGGATCGATCGTGTTTCAAGGCAAAACAGGAGAACAAAATCTCATTACCAACATCTATTATATTCCTGACCTCAAGAGTAATATTCTCAGCCTGGGACAAGCTACTGAAGTTGGGTGTGATGTGAGAATGAGAGAAGACTACCTAACAGTACATGATCCAAGAGGAAGACTGCTAGTGAAAGTCACACGATCACCAAACAGACTTTACAAAATCCACTTGGATATTGGAAAGCCAATGTGTCTCAGCTCAAGGATAGAAGATGAGACATGGAGATGGCATGCAAGGCTCGGACATATAAGCTTCAAAACGTTGAAAAATATGTCTCAGCAAGAGATGGTACAAGGACTACCAAAACTGAGAGAAGAAACTAGGATATGCGAATCCTGCTTAGTCGGCAAACAAACCCGACTTTCATTCCCAAAATCAGCAACTTACCGAGCATCAAAACCCCTGGAACTAATACATGCTGATCTATGCGGACCTATAACTCCACCAACTGTGTCGAATAACAAATACATATTTGTTATAGTTGATGACTTCTCAAGATACATGTGGACAATTTTAATGAAAGAAAAAGGAGATTCATACGAGAAATTCAGAGCTTTCAAACAGTTAGTGGAGAAAGAATTCAATAAAGAAATCATGACCCTAAGAACTGATAGAGGGGGTGAATTCACTTCAAAGGAATTCAATGATTTCTGTGATCAAAGCGGTATCAAGAGGCACCTCACAGCACCATATACTCCGCAGCAAAATGGCGTAGTAGAAAGAAGAAATCGTACACTCATGGAGATGACAAGAAGCACAATGAAAGCAATGAGTGTACCTAATTTCTTGTGGGGAGAAGCGGTTCGACACTCATGTTACATAATAAACAGAGTATCAACAAGATCTCTTGATAACATGACTCCTTATGAAAGTCTGCGAGAGAAGAAACCAAAGCTAGACCACTTAAAGGTATTCGGGTGCTTGGCATATGCAAAAGTGGAGACATCACATCTCAAGAAGCTGGACGATAGGTCACAAACACTTGTACATCTTGGGATCGAGCCAGGAACCAAGGCGTATAGGCTCTACAATCCATCAACAAGAAAAGTAGTGGTGAGTAGAGATGTAGTGTTTGATGAATCAACAAGCTGGAACTGGAACAAAACTACAAACGGACCAAGCAGGGATCCTGGTATGTTCCATATGAGATGGGGCGAAGTGATAGATATTGGAGAGGGACCCGTGGTTGTTGGTGATCATCCAAACAATGACACTGATCAGAATGAAACCGAGCATAATACAGAGGATATCGGTGACAATACTGATAATGATCAAAACGATGACACTTCAAGGGAAGATACTCACAGTGAGCATGGTAATGAACAACAAGACAATCAACAACACACGCAACCCCTCAGAAGATCAAGTCGCCAAGTTGTTCAACCTACCTCTCAACGACTATGTACTTCAAGCTGCAACAGAATGCGAGCTTTTACTACTCTCTATTGACAGTGAACCAAGAAGCTATAAAGAAGCTAAGAGTCTACTTCAATGGAGACTAGCAAGCAAAGAAGAAATCGATTCAATCAACAAAAACAAGACCTGGCTATTAGTTGACAAGCCAAACGGAGTGAAGATAATAGGTCTTAAGTGGATTTTTAAAATCAAGAAAAATGCAGATGGCTCAATCAACAAGTACAAAGCACGCCTTGTAGCTAAAGGATATGCACAAGAATCAGGAGTTGATTTTGACGAAGTCTTTGCACCAGTTGCTAGACTTGAAACCATAAGACTCCTAATAGCTTTAGCAGCATCACAAGGCTGGGAGATTCATCATATGGACGTTAAAACTGCGTTCTTACACGGGGAGTTAAAGGAAGATGTTTACGTTGAACAACCCGAAGGTTTTGAAATAAAAGGAGAAGAGAACAAAGTGTACAAGCTTTCAAAGGCATTATACGGATTGAAACAAGCTCCTAGAGCTTGGAACACAAAGCTGGATAAAATTCTTAAAGCTATGAAATTCGAAAAATGCCAGAAGGAAACATCTGTATACCGAAGAGTAGAAGGAGAACATCTACTGATTGTAGCCATTTATGTCGATGACCTGTTCATAACAGGAAGCACATCGAGAGCTATAAGTGATTTCAAGCGGGGAATGGCATCAAAATTTGAAATGTCTGATCTCGGGAAACTCACTTATTATCTCGGTATTGAAGTTTATCAAGGAGATGATGGAATCGAAATCAAACAAGAAGCTTATGCAAAAAGGATCCTGAAAGAAGCCGGTTTAGAAGACTGCAATTCTACCAAAATACCTATGAACTTCGGTCTGAAAATCTCAAAAGCAGACAATGAAGAAGAAATAGACTCGACAGGGTATAGAAGAAACATTGGCTGTTTGAGATACTTACTTCACACTCGGCCGGACTTAGCATTCTCTGTCGGAGTGGCAAGCCGATATATGCAAAGCCCTCGCATGTCTCATGGAGAAGTGATGAAGCATATACTTCGATATCTCAAAGGGACTGTGGCGTTTGGGATTAAGTTTTATCGAGCTGGAACCAAGAAGATAGTTGGATACAGCGACAGTAGCCATAATATCGATCAAGATGATGGAAGAAGTACTACGGGACACATATTCTATTTTGGTTCATCACCAATCACGTGGTGCTCTCAAAAACAGGGTACCGTAGCGTTATCATCATGTGAGGCCGAATTTATGGCTGCAACGGAGGCATCAAGGCAAGCGATTTGGCTCCAAGATATCCTTAGTGAAATCACAGGATGGGAGACAGAACAAATCGTGATCAAGATCGACAACAAGTCTGCAATTGCGCTAACTAAAAACCCCGTGTTTCATGGCAAGAGTAAACACATCCATAAACGTTACCATTTCATACGGGAGTGCATTGAAAAGGAGCTTGTTGACGTGGAGTATGTACCGGGAGCTGAACAAAAGGCAGACATATTGACTAAGGCATTGGCAAGAATCAAGTTTACTGAAATGAGGAGTTTGATCGGGATGCAAGACATGACTAAAGAGAAGATGAAGCTTAAGGAGGTGATTGTTGGATAAGCTTCCATAACTTGAAGCCCAAGAAAGTCTTAACAAGCCGGTTAAGAAATAAGATAGGCTTAAGTTATAATCCTTTGTGTTATAAAAATAGGAAAGAGTAGTTTTCTATTTAGGAATAGGATTTGTTATTACTCCTATATAAGATCGTAGCTAAGCTAGAGCTATAGATAAGATTACAAGATAGACAAAAACAAAAGACAAGTTTAGTTTTTGAGAAGAAGTTTTCTAAACTTAATAAAAGATAAGTTGTTCTTTTATACGAAGTATTCTTCTATCTAGTATACGAAATAGAGTATCATTCAAACAGAGCAAAGCATATTGATCTTGTGTGTATAACGAGACTTTAGTGAAGACACTTACGTTTTCTTTGACACTCTCGAGGTAATTAAGTTTCTATTTTATTCTCTCTTGGAACATGAGATCATTAAAGCCATGTTAGGTAAAGTAAAATTTTCTTAATCATGTTTTTCTTGTTACAGTTGTTTTCTCTATATGCTTTGAATCGATGCCAGTGTTCAACAACCTCAAAATGTTACGAATTAGTGGGAGTCTCCCCCCACTGGGATGGGAAGCAATGCCGGTTCTTCAAATTTAGAAAACTTTGCACAAAGAGGTACCAACTTGTCAAAAAGCATTACCATAGATAGAGAGCATTCTTCAAAGTCCCTTAATTATTGTATCATTTTTTGTTCTTTCAGAATTCTCTGTATTTGGGACTGCATTTCCATGGAGGAGAAAGGTGGTTGGCTCATATCTTGTCGAGTGGAAAAGATAGTGGAAAAGATACAGATTGGAATGTTTAGAGGAACAAAGGGAGAGATTGGAATGGTAAAGCATATGTTGGAGTCTTTCTCGGGTTTGAAGGAGATGACGATTTATGCTGGAAAGGATTATCGTAGAGGTGTCTTTGATCTTGTTGTGAAGATGGTGAATCTATGCAATGAGAGTTACCGAGCTGTGGTGTTCCCTTTCTGGTGTATGATTCTCCCGATATATGAAGTAGACTCGTAGTTTGAAATAATTGGAAACTTCTAAAAGAGTCAACTGCTTGAAAAACCTAACAGAATCCGAAAACGTTGTATTGGAACCCATCCGAACTGAAATATGTAGGATATCTGAAAACACACCTATCACAATTCTATTTTTAAATAAATTATTTATTTTAAGATTTAATATCCAAAATATTCCAAAAGTATTACTCCAAGAATTATAGATCTAAAATACGTGAAACACATCCAAATTTATCCAAAATAGTGAAAGTATGTATATATTCAAAAAGCACTAAAAATATTCAAAATATTAGATATTACTTGAAATATGGTTCTCCATCTAAATATCCAAACTAAACCAAATTTCTATTAATTTGAAGTATTGATCATATATTATTAAAATTTATATGTTATATATTATTTTTAGTTATGGATTTTGAGAGTTAATCTAAGAGCAGCATCATTGATACATGTGAGAAAAAAAAGAGATAAATATCACTTTTTCATACGAAAAATATGAAAAAATACTAACCAAAACTGAGATACCCATTCTCCAGCTGTCACACAGTGACTAAAGCATTTATTTTTTAATTGTAAAAACATGTTTAATGGGGTCTTTTAGGGAGAGTCTCTTAGCGGGATTTAAGAGACAGTCTCTTAGTTTTTAACTAAAATAGTTAAGAAACGTCTCTTAATTTTTTATTGGCGGGTTCTTAGGTCAGGGTTCTTAGCGTAATTTAAGAACCGTCTCTTAATTTTAACTAAAAAAAAATAAGAAACGGTTCTTAAATAAGAGATTTAAGAGCCGTCTCTTAACTTTTTCTTAGTTAAAGTTAAGAAACGGTTCTTATATTATGCTTAGAACTCCGTGCTAAGAACCCACCAATAAACATGGCCTTAAGTCTCTTATTTAAAAGACGTCTCTTAACTTTTTTAGTTAAAAACTAAGAGACCATCTCTTAAATCCCGCTAAGAGACCCTCCTTAAGAGACCCCCATTAAAATGCTCTAAGAATTTAGTTGGGCAATTCTCTTAAATAGTTCTTTTAAAATTTTTATTACAAAAATAGTCCTAGAAAAATAAAATGACCAAAATAGCATTTTTTTTTGAAATTTTTTTTTTCTTTTTTTTTTGAAATTTGAAACTCTATCCTCAAACGCACCCCTTAACTCTAAACCTAAAGTCTAAATTAGTTAACCCTAAGAGTATAAATGCATATAAATAAAAAAAAAGATAATTAACTTCTAAAAAAACTATTTTGGTCATTTCATTCCTTAATAACTATTTTTGTGAAAGAACAAACTAAAAGAGGCTATCTAAGGGAATTTCTCAATTTAATTACATAACTAAATTTTGTTGAGATATTAATTTTATATTTCTAAGAAATTGTCTTTGAGTAATTCAACGATGCTAAATTGCTAATGCTGTAAAGCTATATTTGGATTTTTTGAAATTTTTATACTTTAAACGGGTACTTAGACCTAAAACGAATTCGAAAAATATGAATCAGACCCAAACTGTAATTTGTAAATATTCAAATGGTTTGAATAGACTAAAAAAATCCAAATTAATATGGAAATGTCTACTCTATACCAAATCATTTAATGTAAGTTTTATAAGTTTTTGGACTGAATAAAATAATTATTTAATGTAAAGAAAAATGTAGAAAATTTTTATTGGTATCTAAATAATTTTTTTTATTAAAATTAGGCAAATAATAAAAAAGCTATCACATTAGAAACAAAAAGAAAATTTCCCTATATATAAACTAGATTTAAGTTGATGTGATTCGGATCACTCGATGAGGCCAGGCCAGGCCCAAAACTCTTTTATTTAGGCTTTGATGATTATAAAGAGGCTTTAAGAGATTTGGTCTTAAACAAGCAATAAACAGGCCCATTCGTAGGCACTGTCGGTTCACCCCAATTTCTCCATCGGAAAAACTAAAAGCTCGTCGTTGGATCCATTTTGGTCTGTGGAATAAAAAGAAAATGTCGGCGGTAGGAACATCGAAAGGGATCTTGGAGATTGCAAAGTTCGGTTTCTACGTGGCTGTACCAATCGGTCTTATGTATACATTCGCCAACAACAGCACCAATATCAAGAAATTCATGGGCGATGTAATCTCACTCTCTCTTATTTTTGAATTATTGTGTTCGATTGATATGTTTCGCTGAATAGTTAAGATTGTTGCTTAGAATCATTTGTATATTATAATCTGACTTGGTTCCTTTAATTGCTCAATGATTCAACATTCTTTAACCCTCAAAAATCTGATGGCGATTTTGGGTGTTGCAGCGTTCATATGTAGTGTACCCTGAAGAGGCACCTCGACCTCCTTCACCTGAGGAGCTACGAGAGATGGCGCGAGAGCTTGCCCGTAAGAAGAACATCCACAAGTGAATATGTATCTTGGTAAGATCAGGGTAAAGCAATAATGAGGAAGAAGATGCGTTTTATTTGCTTAAAGAGAACCTTTTGTTATGTATCTTGTACTTCACTATACACATCTAATAATTTGAGAAACAATGGTAATAATAACAATGGTGGTTCGTCTTCATCTCTCTCGTTAACCAGAGGTTCCCCTTTCTATCACCAGAGAAACGATGCGACTTGTAGTCAATGAACAGTCATCAACTATCTAGAGTTCCCTTCTTTCTTGTATTTCCTTAGTGGGAATTCCATATTTATTAGCGTGTGAGGGAGATTATGGAGCCTCTCTTGCACTCTGACATGTCAAGCCATGAGATATTCGTGTTCCATTTAGGGACAATGGTGTCAGGGAGATTCTTCAATCTCTTGCAATATGACAGCATCATCAGTTCTATAAGCTTTGAGAGATGGTTTATGGAGTTTGGCACTGCTTCAGTTTATGAGAATCTCAGTCTCAACGTTTCAGTATCGTCCGAAACTAATGGAAACTCTTTCTATATTTGTGCATCCGTCTAGCTTAGGGGACTTCAAGTAGATGTTACGCCGCAAGACATGTGTTCCGTATAAGAGACGGTAAAAACAACACATGGAAGTATAGTACCTGACAACCGTGTTTCAACTGAGCTATCAGATAGGTTGATCTCAACCTAATAAATAGTCAGTTTTGAAGTTTGAAGGCAATAACTTTAGAGCCTCTCAGTGAAGATATCTTAGTGCAGAGAGGTAGTCAAAATCGTCAACCATGCACTTTTAAGAAATTCGAGATTGATCATCCTTAAACCTTGCAGGGGCAATACAAAACCATATTTCTCCACCCATGTTGAGCAAATACTTTCAATCTCCATGTATTTGTTTTCCTAAGAAGAGAACCATGATAGTCAGCACAAAGTTCATAGAGAAAACAAATTGTCTATCTATGCCTAGAGTAAGCTATAAACTTTCTTCTCTTACCATATTTTCAGTGAACAAGCTTTTAACATCCTTAACATTCCATAGCATTCTACGCTCCCATAATTTATTCATTTTTCCTTCACAAATGATTATCCTTAGCCATGTCTTGAAGTAAATTATGAACCCATAACCTCGTATTGTTGAACATACTAATCAGAGACTTTTCCATCAGAGTAGCCTTGGTCCAGATTAAAAAGCACAAAGGGTTGGATATATGCCCCGTTGAAACAACCAGCAATATAAAGAAAGAATTATTTCATGACCATCCAGTACATCAGAACTAACTTTTTGTTTCAGAGAACCGCCTAACACGACTGGAAGCTCCAAATCTTCATGTTTAGCATCCAACGATCTGAATCACTTTGTCGGTTTTCATTGTAAAAACTTTATTAAGGAAATAAAATGTTTCAACTTTTATTTTAGTATATTTGAATATATATATATATATATATATATATATATATATTACAAATATTAAATAATACTTAATTTTATTTTCAATAATTTTAATATTTTGTGTTATGAATTTTTAATTAAACTTCTGCAATTGATTTGATTCATTGTATTTTGATGTCAATTTAATGACTCTAAATTTTCATTTATATATAATATTTTATTTAATATGAAAGCTTATTTAAGTTTAAATGAATGTAATTTTCTATTTATGAAAATACAACTAAATCTATTAATTTAATTGATTTCATATAAATGAAATTATTTTGTAGTATCTAAACCTGAAAAATAGTTATGCTTATTTTTCAATTTTAAAAAAAATTATTTGAGTGTTCTAGTGAATTCTTTCATTTTATCATTAAAAATTAAGAAGATTAATGTAAAAAGTAATGAAAGGTGAGACTTAATGTTTTATAGTATTTAGACACAATATTGTTCTTCTATTGTTTGGAATAACAAATAGTAGTATAATATTTTTTTTATAATTATCTAGATATAATATTTTCATTAATCATTAGTGACATTTTTTATATATTATTTGAGAAATATTATAATATTTTAGTTATAACACATGTGATAACTAGAATGTTTTTCAAAGTTTTTAGAGAAATTTGTTGATCCATCTAAATATATATATAATATTTTTCATTAAACTGATCATAAAATTAATTAAAACTATGGAATTACCTAATCAAAATATATATGATAATTAACTATTTGATAATAAATATTTGATAAAAAATTATGTATCCTCCATCATTTTGTTTAATTTATATTATTAAAATAAATTAAATAATTACATTAATTATTTATAAAAAATATTTTTTTCGTATATGTTATATTATAATTTTTTTTAAAAATACTATAAATTACTAAATAGTTTAAAGTTCCACAATAAAAACTATGTTCAATGGTTTAAAGTCTTATTATAATAAAATACAAATGATCATAAAATCATATGAATAAAAAAATCTCATTTAATAGATATTATATTCTAATTTGCGCTAAGCGCGGGATCAATGTTTTATAGATTTTGTAATACTTTTAATTATATAAATCAAATTATTTCAAATGAAAAATAATTTTAAAATTGTTATAAAATTATTTAAATGAAAAGTAATAGTAATATTTGTGATTTTTTATTCATGAATTTATTTTGCAGAAACTACGAAGGTGATATATAAGAATAGTTTGATCTTGCTCATAGGTTAACAATGGGATTTGTACGTCATGATTTATCATGTAACTCAGAATTCGTTGGCTATCATGATTTCATTTGTAATCTACTTAAGTAAGAATATAATGAGTTAAAACCAATTTTATTATTAGCCTAATCCTGGTGAGAAAATAATGTACACTATGTTTATTATATTATATAATGCTAGTTGATTCCTGGCGATAAGGAAATTAGTGTATAGTTTTATAAACTTATATCTACGATTATAATCCATGAAAACATTCTCATCTAAAATATGATTCTGTTCGGACTAAATAACAGGGTATTATGAAGCAAAGCTTAACGGACGGAAGTGAAAAGTATGAAATAATATTTCATCTAGAGGTCCAAAGACAAAACAAAATAATATTTTATTAATTAATTTAAATGAAAAACATAGTATCATATTTATTTATGGGTCAAAAAAATATTGTTAACTATATGAAATATTGACCGCAAACTAAAGTAATGTATATTTATAAATTATACAAAGTATATGTTATACAAAATATATGTTATACATGGCAACATCCTAGTTAATGATATTACATAGTTAACATTACAGTCCAAACAAAAACAAAAAAATCACCAAGTTCACATTTGACATTTTCCAAGTCAGCTCTACAACCCATGCAATTTGAGCGATTATTAAAATCGTCACGTATATTGTGAACAATCTTATTATCAATAGACCTTTGAGGTCGATTATAATAACTCTATCATTGCCATCACTTGCCATTTTAAACTTCACGTACATGATCGTTTCAACTAATTAAAGATAGAATTTTCTTTATTTTGTGCATTTAAGATATTACTAACATAAACATGGTAGCAACAAACTATTTTAAATAACTCCCAACATAATACAAGTTCAAGGATGCCGCCTGTTTAATCAACATTTTACCATTTCAAACTTCTAGATAACGAGAGCTACAATTTAACATGGTAACAATATAATAATTTAAATGGCAACCAACATAATACGACTTTCAGAGAACACGGTTGAATAAGTTTTACCAATTCAAATCTTAGATGATTAAAGCTACACTGTTGGAGTTCTTTAGATTAAGGAATCAATGTAGCAGATATATATATACATATGGACTTGTTCAAACACGCACAACCTTCTATAAATTGAACTCCTTTTCTCATAAGTTTCTCACATCTTAAATCATTGGAACTAAAACCAAGAGATTAACAATAATCCTTATTTTCTTAAGAATAGACTAAATACACATACACTTGGCAATGAAGAGTCTCTCCTATATTGCAGTTTTATCTCTCTTGGCTTTGACAATTCCATTAGCCATTGCTTCTGATCCAAGCCCCCTTCAAGATTTCTGCGTTGGTGTCAATACACCAGCAGGTGGAGGTATGCATGATTTCTTAGGGCATGATTATTGAGGAGTTCTTAAAGTGTAGTTCTTAACGTAATATAAGAAATGTCTATTAACTTTAACTAAAAAAGTTAAGAGACGTTCTTAAATAAGATATTTAAGAACCGTCTTTTAAGTTTTTCTTAGTTAAAGTTAAGAGATGGTTCTCATATTACGTTAAGAATTTTGTCATAAGAACACTGTAATAATCATGGCCTTAACTTCTTGAATATTTTGTATGCTAATTTTTTGCATTACTTATATTTTGAACCATTTTCAGTGTTTGTGAATGGAAAGTTCTGCAAGGATCCAAGGACCGTTTCCGCAGATGACTTCTTTTCCTCAGTACTCAACAGACCTGGAAATGTAAACAACGCTGTTGGGTCCAATGTGACAACAGTCAATGTTAACAACCTTGGAGGATTGAACACCCTTGGAATCTCACTTGTTCGTATAGACTATGCACCTAACGGTCAGAACCCACCTCACACTCACCCACGTGCCACTGAGATCTTGGTTGTCCAACAAGGAACCTTGCTTGTAGGGTTTGTCTCTTCAAACCAAGACGGAAACCGCCTTTTCGCCAAAACGCTCAATGCTGGCGATGTATTTGTGTTTCCAGAAGGACTCATCCATTTCCAGTTCAACCTAGGACGAACTCCAGCGGTTGCAATCGCTGCGTTGAGCAGCCAAAACGCAGGTGTTATCACGATTGCTAACACAGTGTTTGGGTCTAACCCAGCTATAGACCCGAATGTTCTTGCAAGGGCATTCCAGATGGATGCTAATGTCATCAGGGATTTACAAAATAGATTCTAATAAAATAAGAAATGTCGTACTTGGAATTGCTTTATATTACGTTCTTTCTTCAGAATAATGATTACATAATCAGTATGATGTATGATGTATGATGTTGTTTGTTTGTTTTTATCTTAACTGAAGTTTTTCAGTGAATAAATAATCTTGTGCCAAAGGTCAGGTGGCTTAGTTCATAACTTTATATTAATAGTAAGCATGTTGTGCAAAGGTTCATGAGGCTTTAAACAAACAGTAAACTAAAGATGTCTTCTGAAACAAATATGTATTTATGATTTATATATTTTATGTAAAATTAATCATATGTACTTAGTCACTTTTAAATATGAAACGTCAAAGTATATTTATCTGACATTGTTGTCTTCCAAGAATCTTGCGTTAGATATTTTTATAAATTTTCAGTCTTATTGTCACTAACTATTTCAAAGTTAATGTGAAAATAATGAGGTCTAGCAATGGTGATAAATACATAAGTCATGCTTTCAAGAATTATTTGGCAAAGCATGGAATAGCTCATCAAACAAGTTAACCATATACAACTCAACATAGTGGAGTGGCTGGAAGAAACAATAGACATATCATAGAAACTACAAGGTCAATGATATTTTATGTCAATGTTCCTAAAAGGTTCTGAAAGTATGCTATATTGACAACAAGCTATCTTATCAACCGAATTCCTATCAAAATGCTAAAGGATATCTCTCCATATGAAGTGTTGAACCAAACCAGACCATATATTCATCGTCTCAAAGTGTTTGGATGTACATGTTTTGTGTTGATACCAGAAGTACAAAAGAACAAGCTAGAAGCAAAAAGCATGAAGTGTATGTTTTTTGGTTGCCCCACTACACAAAAGTAAAAGGCTCAAGGATCTGTTCCAAGCATCAAACTGTGCCAATAACCTGAGAATCATCATGGAAGGTATTGGCATCTGTTTACCAAAGGAAAAGGATGATGCCTGCATCTTCCATACTCCTCACAAAGCATAAGAAGTTTGTAAAAGTCACTCATTCTGATTATGAGGAAGGGGGTAGGGGGAATTACCAAGAACCAAAAATGTAACTTGGTTCAGAAGATCATGATTAAGATGGTGGTTCAGAAACTCATGATTAAGATAGTTTCACAAGAACAAGAAACTACTCGTGTTCATGAAGAAAAGGAACAAAAGAAGAGGAAGAACAGATGCAACCACTAAGGAGGGGTATAAGGATCAGGAAGAACCCCTCCAATTGGGTGAATACAAGAGTTTATTACAACAACTAAGAAGTAGCTCATCCAAATCAAGTTGTTTGCTCATGTTTGCAGTTTCATATTGATCATCATGTCTTCATTGATCAGCTTGATCAAGGGCAGGTTCCAATGTCTTATGAAGAGACGATGTAACACACAGAAGGAGAGTCTCAGTAGGTGGATATACAAGTGCTATGGTAAAGAATGACACATTTGTATGAAGCGGAATTTCAAAAAGGGAAGAAGGCAGTAACAAGCAAATAGGTTTTCATTGTCAAGTATTTAAGCAATGGAAAGCGAAAAAGCACAAGTCAAGACTAGTTGCAAGAGGTTTTACTCAGGTTTATGGAGAGGACTATGTTAAGAGGCTAAATACACACCATTCAAATTGTTTTATCTCTTTCAACCAATCTAAAATAGGAGCTATGACAGATGGATTCCAAGAATGATTTCCTTCAAGGAGAGCTAGAAGATGGAGTCTACATGCATCATCCTCTAGGTCTGGAACATTTGGTCAAACCAGTAAATGTACTAAGTCTCAACAAGACTATCTATGCACTGAAGCAATCATCTAGGGCTTGGTAACACAAACTGAGCGCCACACTGAATGGAAGAGACTTTAGAATTTCAGAAGCTGACCACACCATTTTCACTCTTTCTGGTTCACAAGTCATTATAGTCATTCTTGTCTGTGTGGATGATATCATCATCATAAGAAGCGCAAATAAGGTATTCAATTCACCAAAGCCTTTTTAAAACTTGTAAGTGACATTAAGAATCTTATAGAACTTAAGTATTTCTTTGGGATTAAAGTTTACCGATCTAAAGAATGGCTCTTCTTGTCTCAAAAAAGTATACAATTGATCTTTTGAGTGAGGCAAGAAACCTTAGAGAAAGAGCTGTTAAGACTCTCCTTGGAGATGGATACAAAGTTCTACGAGAGGGGGAGTTTGAGGATACACCTTTTGGAGATGTCAAACATTACAGAAGAATGTTTGGGAGGCTTATTACCTCACTATCACTCGCCCAAATATATGATTTGATGTAAATCAAGTCAACCAGCACATACAAGCTCCTAAAGTTCATCATTAGAATATGGGTGATAGGGTTTTCAGATAGTTAAGAGAAGCTCGTGGTTAATGTGTATGGATGAGTTGCAATAGAAGTAATGGAATAATATGATATTGTGTTGGTAATTGGCCATGAGACAGATTTCATAGGAGATCAACTATTGGGTATTATACATTCATTAGAGGCAACTTTGTTACTTGGAACAACAAGAAGCATAATGTGATGTCATGTTCATTTGTTGAAGCAAAATATAAAACAATGAAGAAGCTTACCAATGAACTTGTCTGGATTAAGGGGCTGCTTAAAGACTTGGATATTGAGACCACAACACCAATCACCATGCATTGTGATAATTATGCTGCTATACACACTTCTAGCAACTCTAGTTAAACTCGGTTGTGAATAATTGATACATTACCAGAAGCTACGGTGCATTTACTTTCCAAACAGATAGGGAAAGGGTCACGACATGGAGTTAGACAATCATTTCCTCGCCAGCCGCATACTCTGAAATCTACAGATGAACAAAAAAAAAGTCAGATCTTAGTGTATCTTTTATCATAGTAGCAAAAAGGTCTCTTTACAGAGCAAGCTTGATAATGCTTATGACATGAATGACAGATGAAAGGATAAGGGAATTTTAGTGGATGGCCTTGTGGCTGATCCGTGGTTGGGGG